>JADGJF010000073.1:0-40051 GCA_027596845.1 Quaeritorhiza haematococci | reverse complement strand
AACTTCAGGAACTCGGCCCCGACGCCGCAAACGCCGCAAACTACAACTGGGTCCCAACCGTCCCCTTAGAAGGCATCACGATCCATAACGGATTCCGACCGTCACCAGCACAAAACACAGCAGCCTCCGCAGCCCCACCAGACTACTTTGACGTGAGCGTCGTCCCTGAAGGATCTGTCTTCACCCGTGCAGACCTCCAAACAACCGGAAGATCCTCTTTCGAACCACCCCGATCCTACAAGACCATTTCCAACAGCAGTCCAAGAAACTCCACCGTACACGCTCAACCCTCCCGCTACCAAATCAAATCCAAAACCAAAACCAGCGACGGCTGTGTCGTATCCTATGATCCCCTCCTCGACAAGAACCCCGATGCTCTCTGGACATACTTCCTCGACAACCTCGATACCCCACCCGAACTTGCCGTCAGAATCCGGGGTCCCACGAGGAAACAAATACCTACACCGTGACGGAAACCGACTCTGATGGAAACACATCAATGCGAATGGAGACGGAGCATTATACAGTCACAGATTTCGACTTCTCGATTGATGTGTCGAGTTTTGTTATGGAGGAGTGGTCGCAGATTGTGAGCTTACCCCCCGATAGATTGGATCGGAGCAGAAGGAGGCGGCAACAGGTTGGACCAACGAGCTACCCGACCTTTCGAGAAACACTAGAAATGTATACCCAAAGCAACAACGAATTCGAAAAGTCAGAATGTCAAAACAAATCTGGAAATGGGACAAAAAACTCCTCCGGCACAACATCACCTCCTTCGTCCGGTCTCATTGCGGGTACCGGGAAGACGTCGAGGTCATCCTTACCCACAAACGACACAAAATAACCGCTCGATCGAGTTCAAGGTGGAGTCGCGCGGCGTATGATCCGTTTTTTCGGTGTTTGTGCGTGATGACGTGCCTTTGGATCATTTTTTGGCCGTTGTTGTGTCTTGTTAGGAAGAAGGTGAAGAATAAGTTGGTGGCGACGTTTCTGATTGTGATGGGGGAACAGGAGTTTTGTGTTTGGAATCGATTGCAGATTATGCATGGGGTGCGGACGAGGTCTTTTGGGAAATATCTTGCTGTGGGGCCGGCGGGGATGGGGGTCCAGTAGGGATGCCGATGATGCCGGGGAGAACGACTATAATCTATGTTCAATGGTTTCTTCTATGCTTTCAGTGTCATGTCAACCTGTACGTTTCATCTCAACTCCTGAGTTCGTGGGGTCTACACCCGATATCACTTGCTCTCAGTCAGAATGGTGCTCATGGTGCCGTCCGTTCAAACTCTCCTGGCTACTTGGCGCCAATGCTAGGGGGTACGGGTCTGCTCTTAGGTTCTTTGGATTGAAACTCTCCGCCCGTCACGACGTATTCACTTCCAGAAACCCCATATACCACTCAAATAATAACATCTGGCTCAGATATGATATAGAGGTCGAAGTAAAGGCGGAAGGGCGTCTGGCACGGCGCGTCCAGGATGGCGTCTGGATGGGGTCCCAACGTGAGACTTGGAAAAATGGCTGCAATAGCCTCACAGTTGTCCTTCACTAATCACCAACACCCGATGTAAGTGTGGTGTAGGGCAGGGCCGCGTTTGGAAGCATGGGAAACCTTCGAAAGATGATCCGCCACCTGATCTGCCACAACTAAACTTCGACAACATAAGGCCGGGAGAGACAAAAAATCGACAGATTTGCGACTGGACCTGCGTCGAGATGGCAGTGCTCGGTCGTGCGTCCATCATCGCCGAACTCCAGATTGAAACTAGAAAAATGGCTGTCGGAGTCAAGTTTGAATCATGTATGTCTAAATGTGTATGCATATGTAGCCACGCGCTGTCTTCATGCGAAATGACCCAGAATTGAACCTGACTCTTGAAGTCAATATATGCCTCATTTAAATGTTTTTCCTTTGGCCTTTTCTCAGCCAGCTCGCATTGCTGAACATGATTATGAGACTTGAACCAACACCAAGGTTACTTGCATCGAGTGATCAGCCGAGGCCTTTTGCGTTGAATTTCCCATGTATGAGAGTCCGTAAGGAAGAGTTCCTAGGAGATTCTGGCCAGCCGTCAGCGATACCAACATCTTTCGCCCCCAAATCGCAGATATTGACAATTTTGACTTTTAGGGTTCAGCGTGTATCAAATGTTTAGAAAGAATGGAGCAACGTCTCAAGTCGGACTTTCAAAATGGCTGCCAACCACCCAGTGCGCCCCGGGCTGTTTTGAAACCTTCCAGGTGAGAATCTGATATAAAACCCACAAAGTTTTCTACCCCACAGCTCATCATCACATCTGGAAACAAAGCAAAACAAAGCACACTTCAAGCGGATCAAGACCAACAAACCAAACATCACTCAGCTTTAATTTCTTCAACAAACACAATGTTCTTCAACGCGAAATCCCTCCTCGTCTCCTTTGTTGCCTTGTCGGTGCTCTCCACCGCCGCGCAGGCTAGCCCTGTTCAGACCGAAGGGTACGCTTTCTCCCAGTCCTCCATGTTTGGACCAAGATAAACAGCATTGTCTTCCGAGAACAAAGTTGCTTCAAATCACTAACCAACATAACTTTAACTCTACCCCTCAATCACCCATCTCGCACCCACAGAACCGTTCAAATAGACAAACGTGCTGCAATAGAAACCATGGCCGGCCCCCTCGAACGTCGTGACTGCTCCGCCTGCTCAACGTGCCTCAAGAACATGGAAGCTTGTGCGGTGACTTTGTTGCCGTTCGCGATTTACTGCTCGAGCTTGAGCTGCCCGAGGAGCTGAAGTAGGCGTTGTACTCAGATGGTGTTCTACCGAGATGGGTGTCCTGAATATGAATGTATAGTGGATGATCTGGGGAGGATTCCGAATCCAACTTCGCTTTCTTGGATTTAACTTGGTGTGATTATGTTATTTGTATCGTGTGTAAATAAAAGTTAACTTATTTGCACGAGATGTCTGCTGCAATAGCAAATGTTAAGGTTAGCTGGTTGGCAGATGTATTCCTCTCAATTTCAAATGTGTGGTGCTGATCGTCGGAGTTTGAATCCCAGAAGCTGTGTTACTCTGAGACTTGCACACTAAATCCCAACCCAGTCCAAAGACTTACAAGACTTACACAGGTCTTACAATCAATAAAAACCTTGAAACCCGAAATCCATGCTCTGTGGCACGCGTCAGCTTCGCGTCTTCATAACATGTGAAGGGGCTCCAGAACCGACAATGTTATTCCACCCGGGGCCTAGTACGAGTAGGAAAGGAACGCTTTCATCGCAATGAACAAGATGAGTTTCAGAATTGAGCACGGTTCATTTCGCATGTTGGAACTTCAACTTGCCATGGTATTAGGTTCAAGTCCAGAATGTATGAGGCGCCCCCACACACATCTTGAGCAAGCTAGTGATACGGTCGAGATTCGCCTCAAACGAACAAGGAAATATCGGCGAGGGAAAGATTGCTGAGAACGGCGCTAATCATGCATATGCAGTTCAGTGGAATCTTCGGGAAAATCGGGGCCAAGTGCAGAGGTGTTGACGGATAGTAGTAGGGAAAAGAGCCTCGATCCCATCATAAAAAGATATCTCCTGCGAGTTTCAGCATTGGCGTTTTTCGGTTTTTCACTTCGCGAAACATTTTTCAGTTGGCATTCACGCGTGACTGCTGCGATTTTTTGGATACATTTTGTTAGCATGATTTAGATACGGTTTTAGGGCGGGTCCAAGGGTGGGTCGTTACATTTAACAAAGGCGTTTGGGCTGTTGCCATGGCGCGTCTTGGCGTCGCGATCTGAGACTGGGAAAATGGCTCCCGACACTCAGCCTACCAGCTTTGTTGTTTTCCGCGGGATATAAAACCTGACGGCCTGGTCTGGATCAGCTCCAGCTCAACACCATACGGAACAAGAAAACAACACAGACTTAACGTTTGCGCACATTACTGTAAGCCTGGCACTAGGAAACGATACCCGATTTTCGATTATACCGCTACTTCCACTTCAACAAAATGTTCTTCAACGCGAAATCCCTTCTCGTCTCCTTTGTTGCCTTGTCGGTGCTCTCCAGCGCCGCACAGGCTAGCCCTGTTCAGAACGAAGGGTAAGGTTTCTCTCAGTTCTTTCAATCCCAACCAACCCATCCAACATCCCCAATGCATAATCGTCTTTCGAAACTTTCCTGCAATCGCTAACCTATATCCCTACATCACCCCTCGCACCCACAGAACCGTCAAAATCGACAAACGTGCTGCAATAGAAACCATGGCCGGCCCCCTCGAACGTCGTGACTGCTCCGCCTGCTCAACGTGCCTCAAGAACATGGAAGCTTGTGCGGTGACTTTGTTGCCGTTCGCGATTTACTGCTCGAGCTTGAGCTGCCCGAGGAGCTGAAGTGGACTCATATGGTGCTGTTTGGGAGTACTGAGATCGGATCACTGAATGCAGAGTTGATCTGGGGAGGACTCGGAATCCGGCTTCGCTTTCTTTATGAATTGGATATAACTTAGCGCTGATTATCTGTCGATGATCTTCTTGTATGTTGTGTAAATAAAAGTTAATTTATTCGTGCAAGATGTCTGCTGCAACAGCAAATCCGGTCTTGACATGATGTCAGATGGATGGTGCTAATTGTCGGAGTTTAATATGTGAATCTTTCAATTCTCAATCTCCAAATCCAGTCAGTACCATGTCCGTGTTCTAAGGTCACCGTGTGATACTCCAGGAGTGGCTCCGCAGCCGATAATTCGAGACCCCACCCATATGCTTTTCGAACAGCGTCTCCAGATCCACCCATATTCATTACAGCGCATCGCAATAGCAGTGCCATAGAAATGACTAGAGTTGAACGCCGTTCCATTTTCCCATGTTAAAACTTCCAACCAACTTTCAGGCCATGTCAACAGGTATGGCCACAGCGCCCACACATGTTTCAAGCGTTATTGCGGTCGGGATTCGTCCTCATACAGAGAAAGAAACCTGCGAGAAAGCTTGCTTAGAACGCGCTCATCATACTGCAGCCGAGTCCTGGTCGCTTCACAAACCAAAGTGAGGGTTTGTGTCACACTACAGGTTCAAACCCAGGCATATCCAAGACAGCTAAAACACCCAAAGCTCGGAATCTTCTGAAAAATCATACCAAACCATGACATCCAAAGGGGAAAATATCAACAACGATGCGGATACGTTACAGAACCCGGAAGGGGCCTCATCGTCAGACGCACCGCCCTTGCCTATTTATGAAGCTGCTTTGGGTAGCAGCCTCCAGCCCAGCCAGCTGCAAGAAATAGGTGAGGATGCCGCCAAAGTGGCCGAATACATTTGGGTTTCATGCGTGCCCGGGGTAAGAGAAGCCCCTGTTGGAAACCTCGATAATGTGCCGCGAGCCACCTCCTCGCCATCCGATGTATCGGTACCAGCACCACCGACGTCAGCACCGCCAGACTACTTTGATATCAGTGTCGTCCCTGAAGGTTCCGTCTTTACGCGTGCTGATCTTGTTTCTGGAAGGCCCCAACCATGGACGGTGGCGGAACCATACACATACACCATCAATATGAACAACGACGTCGCTCAAAGCAATCAACCGCAACCGCAACTCACACCTTTACCACAATCGCAGCCTCTTTACCGTATCAAAAGCGAAACCACGGCACTGGACGAGTGCGTAGTCTCATACGACCCCGTCCTTGATAGAAATCCCGACGCCCTCTGGACATACTTCCTTGAGAACCTCAACACCCCACCGCAGATGTTTGTCAAAATCCGAGGCTGGCACACAGAGACCCGCACCCATACCGTGAGGACAAGAGACTCGAAGGGTCATACTCATACGCGAACACAACGTCAAACGCACACCGTAACAGATTTCGATTTCAAGATAGATGTGTCTGGGTTTGTGGAGAAGGAGTGGTCGCAGATTGTGAGTTTGCCGCCGGAAGGCGGGGCGTCCGGTTCGAGGCAGGCACAGGTTGAACCGACTAGTGTGTATCCTACTTTCAGAGAGACATTGGAGTCCTACACACAGAGCGACAACAAGTTGAAGGAGATCACGATGTCAAAACAAATTTCGAAATGGGACCACAGTTTGCTCCAGCACAACATTGTCGCGTTCGTGAAAAGCCAGTGCCGATTTCGCGAACATGTCGATGTCGTGCTCGTGAAGAAACGTCACAAAATATCGGCTCGGTCGAGCTCCAAGTGGAGTCGCGCTGCGCATAATGGGTGCATTCAATGTCTCTGCGTGGTTTCGTGCTTGTGCATCATTTTTTGGCCAATGTGGTGTTTGGTGAGGAAGAGAGTGAAGAATCAGCTTATTGCGCATTACCCGATCTTGTTGGGGGAGCAGGACTTTTTTATGTGGAATCGGTTACAGATTATGCACGGTGTGAGGACGCGTTCGTTTGGGACATATATCGCAGTGGGTCCTCCGCGGTTGTAGAGTTTGCTGTGGAAAATTTCATAAAATACATTCTTTCAATTGAAAAATGCTTCTTCGCGCTTGATATGTGTGCCCAATATTCAAGAAAACAGTGCCAAAGCTCGTCCCGGGTTGATACCAAAAGCCACGCAAATCACCTGGCAAATGACCGAGCTATACAAACTCAAACAACATCCTGTATCATGCGTCCCTTTGTCACAATTCGAGGGGATACGAGATCCTCCGACCGAAAACCCATATCATTGAAGAACCCGCCGAAAGCATTCGGCGGCAACTTTTGTTCGTCAGCATATAAAGCCACCCAAACAGGCGTTTGGGCACCCTGTGTGGTTGTGAGGGGAGCTTTGGGTCCCGCCATATCGGTCCGAACCTTAAGTAAGCAAGCAAGGTAAGAGAACACGTTAAAACAAAAGCACAGAAGATCAAGTCTCGAAAATCACACTGATGATAGAATAAAAAATTTACCCAGCCCGGACAACAGGACGCAAGGAAGAGGTTCTTTTCCCGCACGGTTGCATCCCACCTCGCTAGAGCACGGGTGGCAGCGGTCAACCCTGCTTTTGAAGTACCATAGGCCATCTTGGGCCATCCATTTTGGTGGTAGCGGTCGTTGCGCACGTCTTCCTGTTGAAAGTCACAGGGAAATGACAGATGGGTTAAGAACCAAGGGAAGGACCTAAAGCTGGATGAGCCGCGAAAGTAGAACCTACAATGAATTGATTCATCAGATTGGTGACGTTTTCCAGCTTGATGTCATCCTGCAGAAACTTGTCCCGAATCTGGGGTCCAAATATGGATAAGCGACCAGCACAACTCGATACATTGATGATACGCCCGTGCGGACGCATGTGAGGAATAAAGCTTTGCATCATCTGCGGAAATGATATTGCATTGTTAGATCGATGGCACTAAGGGAATCCACACATCCTTCTACCCAATCTAACCTTCACAGTCGCAAAGTAGTTGGTTTTGAGGGTGGTAGTGACGACCTCTATGTCAAACGCATCCCCCTTAGCCGCGATGCCGGCGTTATTTATCAGAAAGTCCAGACCTAAGAATAATCAAAGGGGTATCGATTTCGGGCTGGATTACCATCCACTTCTCAACTGCACACTCAGTACTTGCTTTTCTCACGTACCATTATGCCGTTCCCGCACGTACTCGACCGCTTGATCGATGCTCTTTTCGTCATTAATGTCCAATTGCTTGAATTCAAGCTCGCACACTCCCTGTGGCTTCAAAGCCTTCACACTCTGGAGGTCAGCACGTAGTTCCTCAAGAGCACGCTGCCCTCGAGACTCATCCCGTGCAGCAAGGATCACAGTCAAGGATCTTTTCGGGCTGTGACCGTCATTTGCATAATAAGGGGATGAAGGCCGGATAGAATTGAATTGCACGGCAAGCTCGTGGCAAATTGCACGCCCAATGCCTTTGTTTGCGCCGGTAACGAGGGCGACGAGGGAGGGTGCTGTCATTTGTGATTTGGGGCTGAATTTTCTTGTCGTACAAATCACTTGTCGGACTTTCATAATCATTCACCAGATCACCAGACAAATGACGACGCCCCGCATCGGCAATGCCCGAGTCCCCGAGGTCGTAGGTACATACGGAAGAATATGTATGCATTCATTTCTAAATCTTAATGAGTTTTCAGCTAAGCATGCTCCTACCACCCCACATTCACTTTTGAGTGCAGAGGCGTTTGCGGCAGACCTCATCAGTCTATGTCAGACGGAGATAACGGTGGTGCTGGGAAAGGAGGATGTGACGGCTCATTATGCGATTACAGTCAGGTAAGCCTTGTGCTTTTGACAGCGTGTGATTGTGTTTGAAAGAACCAGATGGGTTTTTGTCCCTGCGCAGTTCATTTCCACTAATCTCTCACTGATTTGACCTCTTGTCCTTTTACGACCATGTCCTTTGTGAACGCTCGTTTTACTCGACCGGATGCTAAAGCCTTGTAGACTTCAATGCCAAAAGCCCGCAGCTTGCCAACGCCGTGCTTCAGAGCCCAGTTCGTATGCTACCGCTACTGGATGAGGCCATCAACGTTGCCCAAAGGCATATTATGGATACAAGCGACATCGCACAGCATTTGTCGTTGAAACCTTATACACACGTCCGGTTGAGTTGTGAAGGGTACGAAGCAACCAAGGGAGGCAGCAGTGGGTGGTGTTCGGTGATGTTTTTTTGTGGAGGAGGGCTTCGTTTGGTTATGAGAGGAAACAACCTGTTTGGTTTTGGGACAGTGCTCCAACCATCTGTTCTGCTCCGTGTTCAACAATTATAGGATGGCCTTGATACCCGAACTCTCGATGACGAAAATTCCCCGTTCAGCCGACGTCGGACGCTTCATATCCATGAAAGGCACAGTTATCCGGACGGGCATGGTCAAGATGCTGGAAACCCAGCGTCTTTTCGAGTGCACCAAATGCTCACATCGCTTTGTCGTGAACTACGATCGGGAGCAGTATAATATGATCCCAAAGCCCAACGTGTGTCCGGGTCGCCTCGACGATGACAACGAACTTGGGGAGCCTTGTCCATCTAATAAGTTCAAAGAAATCCCGACGGATGCTGGTAGGCTTATCTTCCAGGGTTTCCTGCCGTGGTGTACTGACGAACTGATCGAGTGGTTCTATTCCTTCAAGGCGATCTTCCGAATTCTTGCAAAGATTACCAAGAAATCAAGCTCCAGGAACACGTTAACAAGCTTGCCGTTGGTACGATTCCGCGATCTATGCTTGTCATTTTGGAGGACGATCTGGTCGATCAATGCAAAGCGGGCGACGATGTGACAATAAGGTGAGTCGGAGAGGATACTTTCTTTTTCCTCCCCATTTCTTTTTATTGTTCGCTTCTTTCAGAGATTCTCTTGGGTGATTTAAATAATTGGCGACCATATATACATATGAAGCGGGCTAGTTATACGTCGATGGCGCCACTTGACTCAGACCGAAAGGTGTGATCTTGATGTTGTCCTTATTGCCAACCACGTGCGTGTCCACAACCAACAACATACAGCAGCTCTCGTCACTGAAGAGCTTGTCAAAGAATTCAATGACTTCTGGGAAAAATACAAGGACAGACCCCTCGAAGGTAAATCCCAGGAGACACAAATACTTGCGGTGCCTGTGGATAACAAAGCTGGAAATTTGCTTGTTCAACTCAAAGTATGTGGTTTTTCAAATCAAAAGGACGCAACATTGTCCTCAAAAGCTTTTGCCCGAAGCTTTATGGCCTTTACGTCGTCAAACTCGCGGTTGTCCTGATCCTCATTGGTGGCGTTCCGAAATACGACCGGTCGGGAGTTAAGGTGCGAGGGGACGCCCACATGTTGTTGGTCGGCGATCCAGGTGTGATTATATTCCCATTTCGTCTCCACAAATCGGTTCCACATCCGGACATTGTTCGTAACCGATTTCTCAAATGATCTCTCATAACGACAGGCACTGGCAAATCACAGTTTCTGAAATATGCCGCTCGGGTCTCTCCGCGCTCGGTTCTTACGACCGGCATTGGTTCAACGAACGCAGGGCTCACCGTAACTGCCGTTAAAGATTCGGGGGAGTGGCAGCTTGAAGCTGGAGCGTTGGTTCTCGCTGACCGCGGCCTCTGCTGCATCGATGAGTTTGGGAGCATCCGTGAGTCGGATAAGACCGCCATACATGAAGCCATGGAACAACAGGTTTGCTTTCGTGCGACTTGATGAAGAATGAACCGATTTTGTTCCTTCTGATAAGTTAGGTAGCACTCACAATTTCCCCTCTCGTCCTGATGCTATAGACACTCAGTGTTGCCAAGGTTTGTTTCCCGTCTCGAACTATTTTAAGCGCTGGCAATTCTTTCTGTTTGTTCTGCCGTTCTGATCTTGTGTCCTTCCATCAGGCGGGTCTGGTATGCAAGCTGAACACTCGATGCTCTATTCTCGCCGCCACAAATCCCAAAGGCAAATATGATGTTGGTCAAAACGTCTCTGTGAACGTCGCCCTTGCCAGTCCGCTCCTATCGCGTTTCGATCTCATATTGGTACTCTTAGACAGCCAAAATGACGAATGGGACAAGGTCGTGTCGTCTTTCATCTTAAAAACCGAAATCGCTGACGGTCAGAAACAGTCGCGACATCAGCGGCGACGTGACAATCGCGGTGGTAGAACGGAGACGAACGCAAGCGCAGCGAATGAGGGAGGTGATTTAAACCAATCCGAGCACCCAGATAGAGAAAATGATGTCAGCGGGGGAAGTGATGCTCGAAGTGGCCCGGTGATGGGTGCGCAAGCAGTCACAGGTCTGTGGCCGATGGACCGGCTTCAGGCATACATCGCACACGTCAAGGCTACGTGCCAGCCTCAACTGTCCGAAGGTGCGAATGAAGTCTTGAAGCGATATTACCAGGTTCAGCGTGCTTCAGATGTAAGAAACGCTGCCAGGACAACTGTAAGTAAATGAGTGAATACAGGTTCGGATATGGCGTGGAGATACGGAAGTGATAACAGGGATTAAGCGGGAAGAGAGCAGGGAAGAAAGGAAGAGGAAATTCGCTTTCTTCATCTTGCCTTTGTTCTTTCCGATTCAAAAGCTCCCCGAGTTCGATATTTGACTTATTTCCTTCGATATGTAACAATGACCAGATCCGGCTTTTGGAAAGTCTGATCAGATTGGCACAAGCGCACGTAGGTATTCGGGATATCGAACGATCTCTCCAATGTTTGAGATGCCTCATTTTCTTTTGGCCAGTGATATCAGCAAACACTCGTTTTTCTGTTCTGCCCCGTGCTGCTCAGTTTAGACTCTTGCTAATGATTGCAATGCCTTTCTGATTACGTATAAAAGGCCCGCTTGATGTGTCGACACGATGTGACTGTCTGTGACGCGGTATGAACATTCATGACCTGTTATCCTCCGAGAAAGATGAAGGTGGTAATCTTTTTGCAACGAAACAAAAACTCGACTTCCCATCCATGTTTTCCCTAGGTTTTCGCCGTTATGTTAATGGAAGCGTCGATGCAAACTTCGGCGTTGGTAGGCGTGCAGTCTACTTTGCATTCACCTTTTCCGGAAAATCCGGAGAAAAACTATGAAGATTTGGGTTAGTGTGCACCCAGCGACCACCCAGCTGGCCACGGTGTGCTGTGCTCCACACCATGTCACCAAGTACTGGATGTGGTACTGTAGTATGCTCTCTATGTCTAACTTTTTCATGAACTGACGAACGAAACTTGTTTTGTTCCCCTCAAAAACATCATCTTAGAGAAGGGAATTCTCGGAAAGCTGGGTCTCGAGCATCTTGTGGCGGAAAAGAATGCATGTGAGCTTACAGAAGACGTCGATGACCTAAGGGACAATGGCGGAGATTCCTCGCCTGTTGGCGGTCTCAGACGCGTGGATGTGAGTCCATCCCCAGAGTCCAATCGCCCTTACGGGAGGCTCACTCCAGAAGAGGACGAAGAGGACATCCCATTGGTGGTCACACGTCCAAGACAGCGAACGCGTACGGAGACGGGGGGCTCAATAGGATCGGTGGCATCGGATCAAAGAACAGATGACAACCGCAGTGCTCATGGACCTGCCACCCGGAATGACCGAGGTGAAGGGGGAAGAATGGAATCGAAGGACAAGGATAAGGTCTTCGCGTCGTTGAGGACAATGATACGACCCAGTCAGGAGAGCCGAGGGAAATCGTTGGAGGCACTGAAAAGAAACGATTCGGGTGGGACATCGGACGAGGAGGTTTACCTGTGCTCATGGGAACCTACACCACCCCGCAAGAGACGCAGCTCAGGGAACCAAGAGCAAGCGCGTGAGTCAGATGTCGAGGAGGTCGCGAAAGAGCAGCCCAGATCGGAAGAGAGCGAAGTACAGATGTGCGATAACAGTCGTGATAATCAAGGCCGAGAAAAAGCTCTATCGGGAGCAGTTCGATCCAATTCGTCGTCGTCGTCAGGTTCAAACGCTCCAAAAAGACCTTTCTCTAAACTGTTCTCCCAACGACAGGTAGTGAGAAGTGCAACTCAGAATAACTTGGCCCCGTCGCAGTTGGAACCAGGTGCACAACAGGCGGATGTTAGGAGAAATCTGGACGATCGAGTCGTCAACAACAATGCCAAGACAGATCTGTTGGCTGACCTTGATCTGGGGGATGACGACGAAATTGCTCGTCGGGTGTTGGAACCCGATGCTCCACTGGGAACAGGACGGTCTTTAGAGAACTTTCTGGCGTCTGCTCCGTCAATTGCCGAGTGTCCCATGTTGGGTCCAAGCCCCGCAGCTCCTATCGAAAAGGAAAACCAGCCTTCCAAACCGAGTGTGTCGAATGTGAGACCATTCGCCGGCCTGAAAAAACGTTCACTCAGCAGTTTTCGATATGGAAGTCAATCGTCGGCACCAGGGTCCTCACAGTTCTCACAACCATCTCAACCCTTGCAACAGTCACAATCACAGCCATCACAACCGCAGCCGCAGCCGCAGCAAAGCGCCACTGACATTACCCTCGATGATGACGAGTTCCACTTCGACTTGGGCTTACTTGATGAAGTCAATGGTGATATTAACTTTGGTTTGGCCTTCGACGACCAAGGCAACATGGGGCTGGATCGTCGGAAAAAAAGATTTCGAATGTGATTTCTCAACATATACACATGGGTATTGAACATAAATATGGATTTTCACTTAAAGCCCTCCGAGATGACGCCGCACTTATTTAGGCCCGAAATAGTCCAGTAACGATCGCGCAGCAGACCCACTGCTCCTTTTCTGTTGCGAGGTGGAAGGTTTTGAGGCTGCACCACGGGAGGAAGTCTTTGTGCGTTTTCCAGACGCAGTTTCGAGGTCTTGGAGGACGTCCTGTTCTGATGACAGACATTGATCGATGTGCTTGTTGATGACTTTTAAGTCGCGGGAGGATATTGCATTCGGGATTTGTTCATTGCAGATAGGACAGATTGCCGGATCGTCGTCATCCTCCTTGGATTTGTCCGGTGTCCGAAGTGTCAAGTCGATGGATGGACTTGAAGGAAAAGATTTTCGCTTGACCGGAATGGTGGACTGAACATCATCTGCACTGGTACGTCGCGGGGTCTGTAACAGTCTCGAAGATGACGACGACGATGACGACGACGCATGTTCATTCCTTCGTTTGAACCAATGCTCAAGATTGGAACGCTTGGTGTCTTTGACGGACTCAAAATCTGTGTTTGGCTTCAAAACACCCCCGGAACCCACGAAAAGTTGTTAGGAGGAATCCAGAGTATCCCACACTTTGCCGAAATAGGGACTTCACATCCTACCGCATTATCCAAACATGTATTGGTGTGAAGCATAATGGCCGATTCTGTCACATCAACCAGCTTCACACCACAAATAGGGCACTCGTACGTGGTCCTGGTCTCGTTTCCCTTTCGCGCTGGGTTATTCAAATACTACCATATTCGAACAATATTGGACAACAACATTGAAGCGCTCGGTTTGCAGAACGGAAAGTTGAAAGCCCGTGAAAAAGAGAAATGCAGAATACCTTGATGATGCTCTTGGGAGATGTAGCCGATGAAGTATTTCGATGTGCTAGTGTGCTCAGACGGAGTCCCATCAATCGTAATGTAAGGGGTCGCTGCGCAAGTTCGGCATCCAACAACTAGAACAAGACGTTGAAAAAAGATTAATTGAGAAAGATAAAGGAGAAAGACTGAACGGACGTACATGTCAACCACAAACATGTACCTGTTTCGCAACGGTCAATATATCTGTAGCCGAGTGAATGTATGTCGGGATAGTTCGGTCACGTGTGGTGATTCGAAAGTCGACCGTTTTGAGTTTTAGCGTGACACATCGCCCCTTCAGTTCTTCCTTCGCCAAATCTTCGGCCAAGTGGTTTGCTAGTTCGTTCAACTTCGCATGCATATCCTCAGGCCTATCCATGCTTGGAAAGGTCCTATTTCGCGAGCAGTTTTAGTTTCTTTGGATGTAAGTACGTTGAAAAATTGTCGACATTTTTTGTCCCGGTTTATAGAGGAATATGCACGCACCGTTCGACACTCATAGATTTGCGCTCCCATTCTCTTGGGAGAAAGAATACCCCAACAAAGTTTAGTCAATTTGAGATGTATAATTTGCATTGGATTGGGTACGTACGAGTCAAATGTTGTCGAACCAAGTCCCAACGCTATATGCAGCAGAGAATCGAACAGTTTCGGGGTCAGCAGCTTGTAAACCAGCACGAGCTGCTCTCGCTGTGGAATCGAGCAGGGTGAGGGTCGGGTTAGGGGGGATCATACCAAACTAAGCAATGCCGATATCAAATTGAACCACTCTTACCAATTCGCCACAGGTGTGAATATCGAATGCGTTCAAGATTCTTTCCGTCACTCGTCCGATGCCTTTTCAGTGAAATCGAATGCTGGTGATTAGACCCATCGTTTCCGCAAGCAAACGAAAACACACGTGGAACGAACTTACCTGGAACTTTCCGCACGGGAAGCTGTTTGACATAACCCATAATCGTGTCGACATTGTTGGCAAGCATGAACTGTCCGTTTGGCTTGTTCACGTCTGTCATTTGTGGATTCACAGAGATGAGAGGGTTTCACCCATTCTCTCGGGCCTATCGTGGTGGACTCAAACCTCTTTACCTGTGCATACTTTGGCGAGCATTCTGTTGACAAGAATACGAAGCGTTTGAGCGGAAAACGTTCCATGACTTGAACTCCGTCTGGTGAAGCAACTTACTTGTTTACGGCGATGCCTTCGATGAGTCAGAGGATAGCATACACAATTAACTTTTCAAGTCGCTTCTTTGGTATCATGCTATCGTGATCTTCTTGGGTCGCAGTCTTTTACACAGAACACGTGGCCTGAACTCACCGGCACTTGCTGTTAACTTTGTTTTTCTTCATGTATCAAGATCAGAAGAAGTGAGACATTTGCGAACTGTGTGCATAGCCATAAAAGAGACTTCAACACACCGGAAGATCTCAGCTCGTAGCTCCTGCACAACATCTTCCGGATATAGGTGCGGATGGTCTTTTAAATATTTCGTGATATTCAAATATGCTAAGAATCCAAAGGAACACAAATTAGCGTACTTCCCGGCGCCGATTAAAATGCAAGAAACACTTCACGCAACGTGCCTTCATCAAGACTTGCCGAGCTGCATGCATGCGTGCACCGAGAAGGTTAGAATTCTTTTCAACATATATAGGCATCTTCGAAATGGTCGATTACCAATGATGGGGATCGTAGAGCTATGGGATTTGGGGATATGTCAGACAAAGGAGGGTTCAAGCGGACGTAAAACAAAGATGTGATGCTCACAGCGAACACCTGACGAATCTCTTCCGATATGCTTTTGTACTTTTCGAAGTTTGGTGGGATCAAGACCAGATCAGGACATAGTTTTTTCGCAATGTAGCCTTCAAGCGAAAAAAGATCGATGTTCGTTCAAGGTGCTTTGACCACAACGCGATATGCTGTGATGGAAGTCTGCCAAAAGAGAAAGCAGGCCGGATCACTTGTGGTATCTGAACGTATTCATGAAATACTCACCTGGCATCGCAGACCGGACCCCAAATTTCCTGAAGAAGCCAAGCGTGGACATTGCATGTGAGATCCACTGTTTGATCCTTACGGAAACATATTCTCGGGGGCGCTTACCGAGCTTCATAGTTTGCTGTCGTCAACATAGCCATTCCCTTGTGGCAAATGGAATGTTACCAATACATTCCACAAGAAGCGCCGGACATCAACGTGAAGATCTGGGACTGCAATCATACCCCAACCGCCATCGGCTGATGTTCCGAAGAAAGTGGTCAGAGTTGGTACCAAACTTGCTCCTCCTTTTTCTGGAAAAAAACACGGCCTTTGTAACAACCTTCGTTTTGAGTTCAGGTTTGTCGAGTTCCTCGACAGATGCGTAGAACGCTGATGTGTGGGACTTGTGGATCAGCCGTCTGTTCACAAGGGCAAGTGCTTGCTCGGAAACATACCATCCTATTGCAAGGATAGTGGTGATCAGATTGAGGTGTTGAGGGGACAATTTGGTCGTTTTGGACATGCATACCATATCAACATGCACGATCCAATTCGAAAGATCCCTCTCCTTCTCTAAGTTCCTGATGCGGTCTTCGATGACGGAACGCTCCCGGGTCAGGTCCACATTTTTCAACGCCTCTGCTTGAACCAGGTATTCCTTGATTTTTTCCTTTGTTTCTTGATCCTTTCTTTGCTCATTTTGGAAAAATCTTGACCCCTTTGGACAGTAGAAACCATATGTTCAGCTTGAGTTGAATCCGCTGCCAAAAACCAAGTACATGTGGGTTCGGACCTTAGACGCTTTGTAGATGATTTCATTTATTTTGTCCTTGTTTGCGGCCTCTGTGCCGGCTTTATGTGGGTTTAATAGAAGCCGCGACTTGAGGGAATCTTTCTCGTCGTCGGGGTTGTCTGGTGGGGGTTGTCGCTGTGGACCGTGCCCACGTCCTTGCTCGAGCGGACTCTTGTCAATTACCATGTCCACACTCAGTCACCTGTTACACCAACTCCCTGCACAAAACACCCAACAAACACGATGTCGAGCGCGCAAGGAGCACCATATCAGCCACTAAGTGCCGCGGCGACAGCGGCGGCATCTGCTGCAAATCTTTACCAACACATGTATCATGTCCTGCAAACACCACTCCCACCACTTTGTGGAGAACCATTACCACCTCAGCGAGCTGCGGATATCTTAGCAGAAGTTGCGCGATCAGTGTACAATTCCAGCTTCGAGTTCATGGTCATAGATCGTCCCAAAGGTGCGACGAGTGCCGAGCTTGTTTACCGCAATCAATGCTGAAAACAGCAGCTCAACGGGAATCTAAACTACTCTCTGTGTTCCTTTCGACTGTTAGATGGCACGATGTTCGTTTTCAGCTCACCAAATCAAGTATCACTTGCTGCGGACGGGTACGGCTGGATGGATGAAGAAAAGCGGACAGAGATCGTGATGGGCGATGGCAGGGTTCGTATTCATATGTGCCTTCACCGCTTACGCTTGTGTGTCTATGTCTGAAACGGTGTTTGGTGTTGAATTATGTTAAGAAACTGGAAATTTACGAACGTGGACTTGGGTTTGGTCCGACTGATACTCATGCCACGATGTAAGTAGATGGAAGGCTCAATTTTTGCGAACGGGAAAAGGCTGGGGATCTCGGGGGCACACGGCCATCCCCGTTGTAGCATATCAGGTCGCCTTTGACTGACTTCGGTTTGGATCGTTGATTATATAGGTGCAGAAGGCGCTATTGTTTGGTGGGATTGTCCTCTCCGCACCATCTACAGCTTATCCATTACTGTCGTTTGTCAGATCACGCGCCGAAGTTCCCAGTTCTTCGGGAATATGTAAGGGTCTTACCCCGAGGAACCCAGTCTGTACAGCAATCGATGTCATCTGCCAGATCTCCACCGATGAATTCTGCGGCGGGTACACCTAATGTGCAGCCGGGCTTCGCAGGATCCCCTCATATGATGTCACAATCGGCTGCTGGGTCGGCTGCGATGATGCGAGGGAAGCACCCGCAGTACGAGCAAGCGAGTTCGTATGGGGCTTCCAGGTCGCAACAGCAACAGCTTACGAATCAGAAGAAAAGAGGCGCGCGACAGCAACAAGCGAGGCAGCCGGTCCAGTTTCGTATGGTCGAAGACGAAAACGACCCTTCGGGAGGTTCGTCCCTCTTCTTTTGTTTTTCCCGAAACGGTGTCTCTCGCAATCGCATCTCTCCTGATCATCCTATTTAAATGTTCACAATTATCAGATGAACTTGATGGAACAGTTACCCGACACGTCGCCATCCAGCGGTATAAGCGGAACCATGAATATATCGATGAAATTTTCTCGCCATATCACGTCGGTAAGTATCAGGTTCAGTCTTGCACCCGTGGTGATAAACGATCTCATTTTTGACAAAATGCTTCTGCAACAGATTCCATCATTCCACCTCCCTTGATCGACACAAATCCGGAAAAACTCGAGACTTTACGCCGAAAGAAGGTAATGATAGCAAGTCTTTTAATATTTCTCCTTATGGGCGTGAGTCACTGATAATCATCGATATACCGTCTACCGTCTCCAATGACGCATAGGACGAACTTAAAGAGGAGATTGAAAAACTGAAAAGGCGCCAAATAGGGCAAACAGCAGCGCTTCGTGCCATGGCAAAGACAACATGGAAAGCTATAGATGATGTTAAAAAGGCGAACAATTTGCAGGTTTGTACCTATTCTGTGGTTTTTTTGGTCAGACAAACGAAATTCTAACCACCTTTCTTTCTTTTCAATCCAGGACCTGTCGAATGTCCAACATTCTGTCGAAACTGAATTGGGTCTTACTTTGAAACCACATGGACCAACTGTAGTGCGACGAGAAATTGCTGATGCTATGACGTGATTCTGGTTTTTTTGAATCGAATCGATTTCCGCATGGGGTCCTATTTATTGAAATATAAGAATCATTTGTACATAGAATTTTGTGATATAAACATGTTGGGATGTCGAATCCCCTCTCCAATTCTTCTCTCACAGTTTTGAGTACCACTCTGCCCCTTCCGTCAAAACCAACGCCCTCAAGCCTCCATAACGGTCAAGACGAGACTGAGGACTGTGCTGGTGATGATCTGAAAGATGAATTCATGATATACTCGAAATCTTCTCGAAGTTTTCTAATGAAGTAATCGATGGGAAGATCATTCTGTGGATCGGACCAAGAAAAACAGAAAAGTCAGTAACGTCAGTAAGGGGAGCAAGACTCGTGTCCGTTCTTTACCTGATCCGTCCCAAATGGATCCTCGATTTCCGCAGCTTTTGTCGTGGAAATGGTTATCAGTGCCATTCTGTTTAGAGGATACATTAATGCGACAAGTTGTTCTTTATCATACCTATCGCGTCGGCACCCAAGAAAGCACAAGAAATGACGACAACAAAAGGGACGATAAGCCAACCAAAGAGATTGACAAGCTGCAAGGGCATCGCAACAAAGTAGAGTAGTAGAATCTAGGGTGCGAGTCAAATTGGATGATGAGAGGAGTTAGAGCCATTTGTGAATACGAAAAATTCCTGTAGTCGGAAAGAAGAGAAAAGAACCAACCTGTTTGAGATGGATGTCATACGATTTGGGAACTGGTATGTAGAGTACTGCTTCAAATTTCGTGATCTATCATTTGGTAGATGTAAGGTGTTGAATGTCACTTCATACAGGTCGAAGAGGGAAGATAGGGCAAAATTGACGCCAGTACTGACCGTATCCGTCATTATGTTTAGACTGTTCACCATGGCCTAGGTGAACGGTCGGTTAATGAAAGGAAACGGGAAGCACTAACGCCCCTTCCTTCGTCTGGATTCGTCTGCTGGTATCCCCCAACCCGCGTACTCACCACATTATCATCAGAGCAAGCTAAAGATCCGCAATTTCGTTGCTGTCGAATGTAACGCGAGATTCTATGTATGATTTCTAATGGTGCATTGATGACCACACCTGTCGTGTGGATCGTTGGGTCATAAAGCATCGGAGGGGACTTTGGAGAGTTCTCTCCCGAATCGCTACGACTGATGCTTTTTCGACTCTTGGTCTTGCGCCTTCGACGAGTAGATGGACGTGCAGACAAGTCGGATGTGGAGTCATTCACATCATCCATCTTCAAGTCCACACCACCATTTGATAGATTCGGCGTCGGAACTGACAATCCAAGACCCGCAGCACCAACTGGAAAATAAGGGGGTAGCAGCTCCCTGAGATCCGAGTGCTGGTATCCATCTTGGCCCCTCAGCGCGTATTTGGTAGCGACTGCAACGGCCAACAGGAGCTTCATGGTCTGCAGTTTTTCACGGTACCCCTCCTCGTTGTCGATTGTCACCGCATTCCACACAAGCCTCCCAAGATTTCGTATCTGAGCGCTCAAGTTCGTCCATAATTGCGCTCCAAGCCAATACCGATCGAAACCACGGTTGGTGCGGAAACCAAGGAGTGTTGCCAGAATAAGTCCCAGAATCGAAGTCAACCTGAGATATGCCAGTCATGTTTTCTTTTTTTGAGTTTGTTGGTCAGAGAAGATGAAGGCGGGAGAGTTTGGGGGTGTGCACAAGAAGAAACTGGGTTAAAGCAAAACGGAGCAGGAAAGGTATGTACTTGTCGTCGAGTCGTAGAGGGATCCGCAGGTGTAGATTGACGTATGCTACGATGGTTGCCCAGATACCGAAAATGCAGATTATGGGTGCAATACTGGGATTCGCAAAAGTCAAGACAAACCCAATGCCAAAATTGTCAGAGACTGAAGGCAATCCATCATCCATTCACTGCCCATTTCTACTCAACGCTCAAAAGTTATAGTGCGGTCTGTTTACATAACATACCTGGGCAAAATTGTGTCTCGAAGGGTGAGCGCGCTTCGAAAAGCTTCAGCATATGTAGTCTTCTTATTTCTGAAGAGGCGAACGACGGAGATTCATGGTGAGGCATGTTTGTGGAAGGGAAATGAAACAACCGTATGTCTTTCTTACCGAAAATAAGGATGGAAGCGAACCTCCGAAGCAAACGAAGGTTGTCTCTGCCTTAACTTTCTCCACTTCAGTGCGTCTGGGAGGTTGGAGGAAACCATAGTTTTGCCAAGTTTGCAGACAAGGTCGCCTCCAAGAGTTACCCGTTACACAGGGAGGTCGAAACCAAACTCCGACATGAAGACTGAAGAGGACATTGTGCATATTGGACGATGTCTTCTTTATCGTGCACAGAACTGGAGACTCCGGCAACCTTTCAGCTTGAAACTACGCATGCCAAATCAGCTTGAAACTACGCATGCCAATGAGCGCCTAGATCACTCAATTGATCATTCATACCCTTAAGAATTCACACATTTTCATTATTTTCGCACTATTCAAGTTGGTGAAAGATATGGGGTCATCTTGTTTACTGTTTACTTTTTTCCATGCTTTGTTTCTGTTTTATTTCTGGGATCTCTATGAAAATGAGATTTTCCAAAAGTATGGGTAAGTAGATCCCTTTTCGCTCTTCCATACCAGAGGGAGGAGACGTTTTGGATCTGATATAATCTATCTCTAGTAATCAAAACAAGAAATTCATAATGTGATGAAAAGATGTAAGTCTAAAGTCTATAGGAAGAGGAAGATTAAATATATAGTAAGTCATTCGTGGGTTTAGATAAATTAAGATAACACTGTAAGGTGTAGAACGGGATTATTAAATTGTCAGGAGGAGGCGGGGTGGGTCCGGCCCAATGTTTGATGGGTTTAGAAGATGACACCGAAAGCGTGTTTTGCCATAGCCTTGAGGCTGACAGCTGGTCTGTCGATTGGTGCCTTGTGTGTTGTGGTTGCCGTAACTGCAGCAGATGGTACGGAGATCTTTGCGCTCGCAACAGCAGCAGCAGCAGCCGTCACATCCGCGGCCGTCTTCTTGGTGGTCGAGGGGGCGTTCTCTTTTGCAAGGATTTGCTTGGATTTGGCAAAGGTTTGACGGGCGTAGGAATGATCCGCGGCGACGGTCTGGACTTGCTTCAGCCATTGTGTGTATTGCGACTTGGTCATGTAGAGTGAGAATTGGATACGGGCAAGGTACTCAGATTCCATGACGTTGAGGTCAACGAGGGGGATCCCTGTGACGTCGGACCAGGTTTTGTTGGTGTAGCGGTTGTCATCAAGGTATCTGATGGAAGAAAGTACGTTTATGATAAGTCAACGGTCTTGGTTCAGAAAGCATGAAAGGGACAAGAGTATTCATGCAATGTTCAATACTTACTTTTGAGACAAGATCAGCGAGGAGCAGAAGAGACGGTACTCTGACCCAGATCTGGAGCCGTTGGCGTCTGGGGTGATGACCTTGGCGAGGCGATCCAAGTACATCAACGCAATAAGCAGACAAGGCAACGATACCCGTGTGATGCGGATGACGCGGTAAATGCGCTGGACGAGATGAAGGAAGGTTTTGTTGGCAGTCGAGGATGTGTAGATGGTTGCCGTGCATTCTTCTCCTTTCCATATCCGGACCACACTGTAAGCGATGAAATCTGCGAGCAAATGCATGTCCTGGGTGTCGATTTCCTGGGGGTAGTTGGGCCTCTCCGCGATGCTGGGGGGAAGCGAGTTTGGCTTCCGGGTGGTGAGTGTTGCGGACTTGCTCTGGGGCGCTCCAGACGCGGTGTGCTGAGAGATTGCTGAAACCATAACTTTGACGGCGGACATGGTTTTCTATATTTCCGATCTCTGCTCTAAAATGAACAAGTCCTTCGGTGGGTACGTTTGAAAGAGTCTATGAAATGTGGCGACTGGGAGGCCTGGGCGGGGATGTTTGGTTTATATTCAGCTAATCCACCCAAAAGATCCACCCACCGCAGCGGTCTCTAAGTCGGGGGTATGCGCTGGCGACGGATTCACATTCCACCACATTCCTGCATTTCTGCGCCAAGTCCTGCGCTCGAGGATTTTTGCGCTCTCCCAAAACCCTTCGCTGAATTGCGTAAGAAAAAATTTGCGTGTTGATTTTCAAAGGTCTCTTGAAGTGGTCCAGTGCGCTTCTGGGTGCGCTTTCCTTTTTTGGCAGTGCGGTGACATCAAAATCTTTTATTCCTCACCCAGACCTCCCGGGCGCTCACCCTGGCGCTCACTTTAGACCGACGCTCAAAGACGCTCAAAGTCCAGGATCAAAGTTCCCGCTCCAGAACCCCGCTAATATACAACGTTTTTTACAGATCTTATACATAATACATTCAAAAGGGAAAAAATGGATCGCCGCGTCAGCCAGGCATCGGCCAGCGGCCCCCTGGATCTCCAAAAAACCCAAAATCTACCAGCTATCGTCACGCGCCTCCAACCATGGCGTAAACATTGCTACCCGCGGTTGATTCGACAACTCATGGTATTCGCGTTGGTGAAGTCTTTGCCCACTCCAATGCGTTCCTATCTGCGAGGAATGCCGCCCATATTGCTGGTGTTGATTCTGATGCTGCCGTTGTTGGTAGTGACATTGCTGCTCATTGCCGACATGTTGCGATGACGGCACATGGAACGTCCTCGGGGTGGTGTGCTGCAGAGCATTGCTCACCCCCCACGTATAACTTGGTCGCGTTCCCACCCCTGAGCTGACGGGTGGTTCTCTGATAACACCTACCGCCGATCTCGTGGACCCAACCCTCCCCGACGAACTTCTTCCCCCTTCCGGTTCCAAAAACGGCTGGGATGACATCAGACTTATTGAAGGGCACTCGCGCGAGACCGTCGGAATCGGTATCGACGGGGAACAGATTTGCGTGGGTTTCTGTTGCAGCTGAAGCTGTGACATGGACCGCAACATGTTCTGCGTCTTGCTCATTTCGCAAACGTCCCGGATGTGATTGAATTTCTGGATGAACTCCTCGACGGGGACATGAAGGCGGTAATCGAGCGACGAGAGGAATTCCAGTTCCATTATCTGTGTGAGTCATGAAGGGGAAGATTGCACCGCAAGATGGTGATGTGGTTCTGGTATTAGTATTTGAGAACCGAAAGGGCAAGCATCATTTTGTTGACAAACGAAAAGTTACGATGACTCTTCTGATGGAACTCACATTGATTTCTGGTGTTGCTATTCCTGATACCTGCGACCATGCAGCATTGGTGAACCGATAGTCGTCCATAATCTAAAACATAAGTTCGCCTCAATAAACCAACAATCTCAAGGGAAGAAAGTGGGAAAACAAGGTTCACTTTTCCCACGACACACCCCTCCACAGTAAGCACACGCCCCATGGGTCCTCACCTTATTCGCAAGCATCAAAGAAGTCGAAAACAACCGAAATTCTGAACCCGAGGCGGCAGACACCCCAGGGTTGACCGATTTAAGTCGATCCAAATAAATAAGCGCGACAAAAACGATGGGTGATGATATCTTGGTTGCCTGAAGGAGCGCACTGATGAAATCGCGAAACATGATGACGGTAAGGTGGCATGGGGTGTTGAGACTCGGCGGTGACCATAGATGCCGGATGAACAAAACCACGATTTCCACCATCTGTGTTAACCCGGCGCGATCCGACGTAGAGGGAAGGATAAGCCATGAAGGCCAAGGCGATGCTTCTGTGTGTCCGGGTCGTCTTGCTCCAGCGCTCAGGGGTCTGACGGTGGTGTGGTCTCTCGGAGATGCCTGCTGATAATGCTGACTCCCTACGCTGAACATGCGTTGTCGCCGCGGCTGTATCTGTAAATGATGTTGTTGTGGGTGCGTCCCAAGTTGATGACGTGAATGGCGGGTCCGTGGGTCGTTTGCCTCGGTGCTAGTGGACTGGGTTCTGTGTGTTCTCATGTGGCGACGGGAGGAGTCAGACCTACTGCTGGCGCGCTGCTGGTGGTGCGATGCCTGGTGGTGGGGTAGAGATTGTTCCTTCATACTACTGCTTCCACCGCCGATGCTATTGAGGAAGGGATGCTCGCCCTTACACTGAGAATCCGCGACTCTGCAAATCGATTTTGAATATGCGATCGTCATTTTTCAACGTTTTTCTCAGATCTCGATCTCTTCTTTCCGAAAAGGGTGTCAAACGGCTTTCCGCCTCGTTTCGGTTTATATTTTTTTTTTGTGAAAAACCCCTAGGGACCCGTCCTTCCCCACAGGACGGAGGCACCTTCCATCACATGCTGTCTTGCTGTCTCCCGATCTTCCCATACAGCCTCCTCCTTTTCTCACTAGGTTTCTGATGTAATTGTCCACATGGGGGACTCCTTTCTTTCAACCGAGTTGACGCCGATGCGGTATGTGAAATTAGAAATCATGCTTTGCAGAGGCGATTGAGTTATGTGATGCTGATGTGAGCATCTAGTATCTATGCCCTGGCCCCCCACCTCCGTCTCCTCCTCTTTTCGTCCCGCCTAATGCACCTAACGAGCTTGCCCCCCCCCTCTTTCTCCTTCAAAAGAAAGCAGAGAATTCCAAAATGCACATCTCTCTGCCCCCCTTCCGCCCGTCCTCTTGGAGGCGTCTCCCTTCCTCTCCAACTCAACATCGCTGTACCTTGGAAACCCCCATGACCCATAGAAACTCAATCCTGCTATTTCCACCGTGTGGAGAGATTTATATCCGGTGCCGTACAAATACACGTACACGTACACGTACATCTCCTACTTGGAAGCTATGCCCGACGTGAACTGAACTCGAGCCTGTGACGCGAAGTTCCCAGCTGGACATGACGGGATGGGGGGCGTTGGGGACAGATGTTGGGAACATTTATCTCAATTCTCAGGTACTCTATATCTGCTAATCATAACCCACTCATGAAGTCATGGACCGACTCCAATGCGACAAAACATACGAACATGCCCACAAAGAGAGCAGTGGTAGCACTCCCCTTCCCCGAATACTTCAAAGCAGTCGGCTGAAGTTCGTGAATTGAGATGCACGCCATGATGCCGCCGACCGCAGCTAAACATTTACTCAACATGGCGTTTGTCAAGTAAGCTCGAAGGAACCAGCCGCCCACAACCACCCCGATCGGTTCTGCAAATCCGTTCAAGAAAGTCATCCACAAGATGTGGAATGAAGATCGGGATGCTGCCCATAGAGGAATCGCAACAGCCATTCCTTCTGGAATATTGCTGAAAGAAAAAGGGGGGAAGCGAGAAGTTGGAATTTTGGTACACAATTGCAAAATGATTTTTGTTATGACGTTGGTACGTACTGTAACATAATCGCTAGAGATAGCTCTAAACCCAGCCTGACGTTTGAGAGAGTAGAAAGGTATACTCCGAGTCCTTCTGGCAGATTACTGGAAAGGGGAGAAAAGTGATTAGTGCAAGGCCGATGGATTGAGTACATCCGACATGGAAGATGGTAACTATCAAAATGCATTACGAGATGTTAGGAAATGTACGCACTGCAATCCCATGGCAAGAAACGTTATCAAACTGGTTCGAAGAAGATCGCGACGTTCTTTTTGCGAAAGCTCCCCACCCTCCCGTTTCGACGTGCCAGAAGACGGTTTGATCGCATCCTTGCGTTTATCAGAATCGTCGGAACTCTTTGACTTTTTCCGGTTTCTCAGACCAGTCGAATCCGAAGTTGCCACAGTGTTAGATTCCTTCCCATCAGCGGCACTGTTGGAGGAATTATCGTCGGAAGGTTCGTGGGCGGCGTCGTGTTCACCATCACCGTGATCGTGCTCTTCGGGAACCACATACGTTTCCAAGAACCCGAATACAGCAACACCAACGAAGAACCAAATCATGGTTTCGCGGCCTCCGATCACTTCTATAGATTCGGGGATTAAGTCCAGGAAAGTCATGTAGAGCATTACCCCTCCAGAAAAAGCCTGAAGAACGCCGACGAGCCATGCTGTTGATGTTGCATTTGATTTGCGAAACTGTGCCAAGATGACGACAAAGATGCCTCCAAGGAAGGTGCCCATGCTTGCAATGAAGGCCAGCATGAAGGCTATCAGCTGTCTCGCACCGACGAGTGATACCACGGAAGGAGGGAGGGCTGTGATGAGGAAAGCCAAGGCATCTGAGAGACCGCCATCGGCATCGGAGTGGTGACTGCCGCCACGGGAAGCGGAACAGCTGGTCGCATGGGTCGCGGTCCGAGTGCCCTTACCCAAATCGCACATTGTTGTGGTTTCTGGGTGATACGATCCGAATTCACTCAGCCCGAGCGTGAAACAAAGCCCCAAGCCCACTGTTTGACAAGGTTTTCGAATCCGCAACCGGGTGGATGGAAGGTTCGTGTTCCATTTTTCGCAGTTGTCGTGATATTTGGTCAATCTCGGCATCACGACGAGGAGCCTTGTTGGAACTGTGTCTGGACTCTGTTCTTGTGTTTGGCAACGAGGCACACAGATCGCTGACACTTTACAATTTGCGGTCATTCCTCGGATTTACCACATTTCCGCCCTAAGCCTCCGGTAGACCTAGATATCCCCAAACTTGAACGCGCTATCATCCACTTTTTCTGACGAATTTCGACCGCTCCATTCAAGTCGGCAGAAATGGCGCCCCCAAACTCGAGCAGCAACAATGCCAGCAATAACAACCTCAACGAAAAGGCGACAACATCCCAGCTCAACCTGGCGACCATCCTCAACGATCCCCTCCTGCACACGTCGTTCGAAACCTTTCTTTCTTCAAACCTCGCTGGTAAGCCATCACAACTGCTCCCATATGTTGGTTTCCATCGCTCACTTTCCGATTTTTCTCATCACTACCAGAGGAGAACATCAAGTTTTTGGCTGCTTTGAAAAAACTGTCCGAAATTGAAGGGAAAAGCCAGTCAGGTAAGACCGTGATCATTTACCAGTCGTTTACTTTTCTCGAAAAACGGTGCGGCGAGAGTGGCGGTAAGAGTGTCTCGCATTCGCGTTGTATCTCAACATCTCGTTTTCACCTTCTGGTCCCAAAGCTTTCCAACTAGCCTTTCAAAAGTTGATCGATGAGTTTATATCTCAAGGTGCGGTGAGTATTCAAAAACAATCAAAAAAAATCGCAATCGTCGTATATTGAACGTCTCTTGAAATGCCAACGCGTTCCGAACAAGTCGAGTTTGTTTTATTATCATTACTGAATAAACATGGGAAATTTTTTTCTCTTTTCCCGAGTAGCCATTTGAGATAAACATCACAATGCAAACGCGACAGGACATTCTATCGCAAGCACCAGCAGCACCAGCACTCAAAGATGTCGTAGTCTTCGATGCGGCAAAGAAGGAAATAGAGGGATTGCTTCAAGCACGTCTCCGCGACTTCGCTGAATGGCATGAGGGTGGAATGAAGAGGTAAGCTCATATTATTCGAATTTGAAACGATGTGTTTGGAGTGTTGTTGCTAGCGAGTTTTTGCTGTGGGCGAATGTGAACGAAGAACTTAAAACCGACTTTATCGGCTCTGCTTGCGTTGGGATTACACTCTACTTCGACAGAACATGGGAACATACGAAGGATGGCCAATTCCGTGTCGTGATTGTGGGGGGAGGATTCTGGTAAGATCATACTCCTTCATCTCCATTTCCCACTGCTCGAGTGTGCTTACTTATTCTTCATTTGGTTTAGCGGGCTGAATGTGGCCTCATTATTGCAAGACATGGAGGTTTTCAGTGTCATCTTGATCGATGCCAAGGAATACTTCGAATACACACCATGTAAGTCCATGCGACATTAAGGTTATGATATTGACATTTCGCTGTCCCATCTCGGGGTCGCTAAAGCACACACACACTTCCTTTTTTGCAAAACGAAGCTACAATCACAGCGACATGCAACCCAGACGTCTACAGCTCAATCCGCTACCCATACAAAGATCTCCTCAAAAAGGCGCAAATAATTTCCGGTTACGTCGACAATGTAACGGATACCTACGTTGGGATCGGAAACAACGTCATACCCTTCGACTTTCTGGTGTGGGCGACCGGATCACGGAATCCTTGTTCCTTAACAAACGAGGGATTCGTTTCCGATATTTACCGGGAGAAGCGAATCCGCAAGGATTTCGAGGATTTGAAGGCAGCAAAGGATGTTCTTGTAATTGGCGGGGGTAAGTATCTTTCTCCCTCGTGCTGGAGCATCGTTTTCATCTACAACCACCGATATGGTCTTTCAAATAAGGGTGTGCTTGAGAATGTTCTTTGGACTCAATTTGGTTCCTCCCCTCTCGACAGGTCCCGCTGGCGTCGAACTCGCCTCCGAAATCAAAGCCACCTTCACAGACAAAAACGTAACCCTAATCGACCAACACCCCACCTTGCTAAACCGCCTAACACCCGAGATGCAAATGCTCGCTCGAAAGTCTTTAGAACGGATTGGCGTTGACTTGATTCTTGGGGAACACGTCGTGGATTGCGACATTGAGAGCAAACGGTACGTCACGGTCACAAACACGTCAGGCACGATGCGAAATGGCCATACGAGGGAGATACGGTGTGATAAGGTGTTTCTTGCAACGGGTCCGAAACCGAATACGGAGGTTCTGCAGAGGTAAATTTTTGGATTTGATTTGGTCTTTTGGCTTCCAAGGCGGTTTACGTCAGTCCCTTTTAGTTCATGAGGACTGGCATGTGCGTGAATGCAGCTCTCAATCCAGTCTTCTCATGTCTTTCTATGCTTCACCAACGCGCGGGATTGGTAACTAAAGATGTTTCCCAAGTGCGGTCAACGAACAAGGCCAAATCAAGGTTGGTAAGAGGGGAAATCATAACATATTCCCTTTGCTCCTTTCCCGCAGGCTCATTATAAAACCACCCTTCCCCCCCCCTCCAGGTTGCTAAAACCAATCAAGTCCTCACAATCGGCCACCACGTCTTCGCAGGCGGAGACATAATCGATATGAAGGAAGAAAAAAACATTCTCCACGCATGTATACACGGATCCCTCATTGCTCGAAACATTTGCCGTATGGCCAAGAGCAAGTGGGCAGTTCGGAAAGGTGCGGGTGGGCACCCTAACACGAAGGTTATCCCAGAGATGTTGATCATTTCGTTGGGGAAGGATCAGGCGCTTAGGTTCTGGCAGGGGAAAGTGGAGTGAGTATTGATTTGTTTCGGGTGATTAATTTTGTGTCGATTTTTGGCGTTGGGGGAAGGAAAATCGGTTCATTTTGGGATCCCATGCCGTAGGCCGGAGATGCGGGAGGCGGCAGGGAGGTGGCACGGATTGTGCACCCTTGTCTCCCATCCCCCCTCTCCTTTTTTCGCTTCCTTTTTCCAGTTTTTCCACACTACTAACAACACCCCCTTCCTGACCCTATTCTTTCCTTCCCCACTCTCCAATCCCCACCCCAGCGTAAGCAAAGAAGCCCTGGACATGAAAACCTCCCTCCCCCAACTCTTCCTCGAAACTATCCGAAACGAAGTCGCCCGTCCGCCATTTTACGGTCCGAAACCGAAAAACGTCACTTTTGCTGATATTTACGAGTTTTGAACAACATACAAAAATCCGGGTGTTGGTTTTTGGTATTGACGGCGCTTTGGATGCGTGGAGAGTGTGGAAAATGGTGAAGACATCAGTATACCCCCGGCATCCTCCCTCTCCTCCCTTGCCTGTCGCTTTTTTCACCGAAAAACCATGCCTTCACAAGCATTCTTCCCAACGTATCCATAACAATATCACAGTGTATAAGATCGTGTATATTAGTTCGCGTTCGTCTGAACGGGGTTCATCTGACCCAAGAATCGCTGCGACTGCGGCGTGGGGCGGAGGGGGAAGTGTTTAGCGCAGGTTTAGGGAGATGTAGAAAAAGTGTTAATTTTGGCTTTATGATTTTCGTTATTCTTTCCGATCGATAAAAATGAGAAATGGCCTCAGCTAAAAACAAATCGACCTGAAGTAATCCTTCTAAATCATGGTGCATATCTATTACTGTAACGGATGCAGGCGGGGATACGTAAAATAGTGACTTCACACTCTGTACATGTACAAACTCCCGCCCGTAAAAGAGAACACTATCTACTCACGATCTAAATGCAAAAAAATAGGCTATTGCCACGCGGGTAGGGGAGAAGGGGGCGAAGACTATCCCTTCTCACGCTGTTGTGTATGCGGACCGCAGAACGAATGCTGCTGACCACCGCGAAAGGATTTGGTCGTGCGCATGCAAGAAAGGGGATATCACTTGAATCTTGAGCAACACGCATCATTACAGCTGGGGCGCCGGTGAGACCCCAAGCGTGATCCGTCGACGAAAAGCAAGAGGGGGGGGAAGAGCAGGAAGCCTTCATGATCCTGAAGACTTGAGTCCTGGCCATCCCCATTTTCTCTCTATCATCGTGGCCAGGTAGGTGGAGAGAGGACCTTATTAGTACATTGTGCTTTTTTCGTCTTAATGGCGATTAATGTCGAGCTTCATCCATCCAAAAACGAGAATACATCAAATGGAAGAACTCACCTTTTTTGGCCTCCCCTATTGGCGACATGGGAATCGAAGCGCTAGTTGTGCCGTTTTCGAGGATGACAGGCGGTTGTTGTCTCTCGTCGAGAACCGAAGGATGATAGGATATGTTAATGCGAGAGGAATTACGGCTGCGGCCCTTTTGCGTTTGTGGTGTTGTGCCTGAATCACACGGCGGGCGAGAAAGAGTAGAGGGGAAAAAATTATGAGGAATGATACACCAGACAAAAACGCACGAAGTGCGAAGGCGAACCAAGGTGAACCTAAAGACACTCACCGGAAGAAATGGAAGATACTGATCCATCACGACGGTGTGAATGGAAGTGCTGCGTAGGGGATTGGACTGGACTCGTCGTCATCAATGGTGACGACTGCCCCTGCGATGCATGATTTCCATCTGGCGCAACAGGAACAGGAAGCCGTGGTGACCGACCATCTCCCATTCCAGCTCTTTGTTCGCGGAGACTCCTTACGCGCTCCATCACCCCTTCCGCTTTCTCAAACCAGCCCTCCAATTCTTCCCGAAGCTGTTTCTTGGCGTCTGGTTCGGTTTCGGCGGACATAGCACGCATCATGAGTGCGAGACCTGTGTCAAACGTGCTCAGAGATTCGAGCAGGCGGCCGGCACTCTCTTGGCTTACGGCGTCTTGAAGGGTCATCATCGCCTTCTCTTGGAGAGTTTGGCTTAGAGGGCGTCGTGATGGACCTTGCGAGTCAGCTGGAGTGCTTGAATCGTTTGACGTGTCGGGTAACTTGGGTTTTCTACCGGCTGTGGGAGAAAGGGGCGTTTGTGGCTGATGTTTCGAGACAGTGTATGTGTCAACCGCCAGCTTGCCCTTCTGATTCGACGGTGGGGGCGATGATGCCGACGAAGAGGTAGCCGCGGACACCAGCCCACCAATGGACTCCAACAGATCAACTTGCCACCACTTTTTCCGTCGGGGCGGTGACCCTGCTAGCACTGCCAAGTTCTTGCTTTGTGGTGCATTTGATTTGGCTCCTTTTCCGGTTGTTGCGGCTGCCTGATGCTGTACATGGTGTTGCGAGTGCTGCTGATGTTGATGTGCGACAGGTTCGGGCGAATTCCGCAGCCTTTCCGCATCTTTTTTCAGTTGCTCAGCGCGGTCGATGTAACCCTTTACCCGCTCACGTACCATATCAACCTGATCACCCTTTCCGCCCAAAAATTGAATGTGCGAAAGCAAATGAGCGACACCCTCCGCGTACAATTCGACCACTTCCTCAATATGTTCAGGTTCTACTGGATTCTTAGCCTGCAACTGTGAACATATTGACCGATCTCTTTCGACAGCCTCGCACACGTAATCCATCCCCCGAGACAGCGAGTCTGGACCAGGTACGTGGTCCAAGTCAATATAAGAGTTCGCAAAGAACTCTCTGAATGGTATCCGCTTTTCGGGGTTACGTGTCAGAAGACCGGTTATAAGATTTTGCGCGGGTTGTGAAACGGTGGTAGAAACAGATTGAGGGAGGGAGAGCGATTCGGGGTTGGGTGACAGGATTTGTGCGAATAGGTGATCCAATGAAGAAGCCCCATGGAAAGGCGGATATCCGACCAAAAGTTCTAGAGTAGGGAGGTACGAACAGGTGGGATGTCAGATCTGCGAAATACAGTCTACTTTAAACATTCTTGTAGGACTCACCATAGAAGATAACCCCGACAGACCACAAGTCGCAACGTCCATCGTACTTCCGGTCTTTTAGAATCTCCGGCGCCATATATCTGAAAAAATTGAATCAAGACCAAACCTTGTGAGTTACGTTGAAGGAAAGACCAATCCTGAGAAGGTGGTATTTGACAGAGAACGATCGAAACAACATACAATAGCGTTCCGATCCTTTCGGTTAGGGGTGCCTTTTCGTCAGTGGCTGCACCCCCTCGGCCACGCCGTGCCTCGTCGTCAACTGCGATCCCAAAATCAGCAATTTTCAACACGGGTTGAAACTGACCTCCACTTTCTCCGGACAGGAGCAGATTTTCAGCTATGCGTTCCCTCAGGGTTAGTATGTATTAGAAGACGTGAACATACCACCAAACGTGTTGAAAACTCACTTTTCAAATCCCTGTGAACCAAACCGCGAGACCATAAAAAGTAGAGGCCTAATCATTGTGTCAGAGTTTTCAAGTTGAATTCTTCGCCAAACACGGATAGGATTGAGGAAGCGCACAAATCGAATTCAATTAAATCGAAACAAACCTGCTGACAACTGCCGTAAAAATCCACGAGCTTCTTGTTCTTGAAGTCGCCGGTTGCGCTTCTTTGCGAGGTGTTCCCGGAGGTTGCCGAGTTGGCAGTATTCCATGACGATGTAGACGAACTGGCTATCCCACTGTAAAACATCCGTGTCAGTGAAATACTGAACACCTCGGAACTAGGAAAAAAGAAGAATCAGAGCTCACCTCCAAGTCCACAAACCGGACCACGTTCTGGTGCCGCAACCGCTTTAATATAGCCACCTCCTGCACAACTTTTTCTTCGACAGATTGGGATTTCCTCAACTTCGCCCGCGGAATCGTTTTGATAGCGACCTCTGCTGGCAACTGCTTCACACCTCCAGCTTTGTTGCTGTTGCCATTTGTGATGATTGTTAGCGGCTTTCTCACAGGACGAGCGAGGAAAACCGCCCCTGATGTCCCTTGCCCGAGTTTCTTGACTGCGACATATGCAGGAGGTGCAGGAAAGGCGGGGTTATTGGAAGTAGCCGGAGCTCCAGAGCTGGACTGAGGCGGGTTTGATGAAGACATTGTTGAAAAGTCACATAGAACGTTTCGTGGTTTTTGTTCTTCAGAGCTTCAAGGAGACGGTCTGAGCGACTGTTGCCTCTCCTCGAATTCTCAGGACTAAGAAGATTGAGGGAGAGCGCCGCGCGAGGTACCTTTCAGATGGGGCGCCAAGACGAGGGATTTGCGTTTGTGACACACACTTTGGGGAAAAGCCCCGCTGGCAGATGAACGCCTTTCCAACAACCACCAACATCACAAGAGGCGCCGAACTGCGTTGACACCGACTGCGTCGACTTTCAACGGCGTTCATATTGCTCAAAGGAGAACACGCTCGAATGGCCCCGCAAACAAATGTATTTGACGAACGCTTTTGTTTCGAGCGTAGCGATGCACATGAACTCGAGAACTCAAATCTAAGTTAGCAACTAAGCGCGTTGAGCTTGAAAGTCTGTAATCTGTTGGCCTGGAAAATTCAGAAATCAGTCCAATGTATAAGCGCAGCATTCTATCCGACTCGCCAAAAAAACGCGACGTGGCCACTTTGCCTATACCCATGTCATCGTGGCAACGAGTTGAAGGAAGGATTGTAGGATCCAGCAGGTAAAAATCACGAAAGTCATGGAAAGGAACAGAAACAGTCACAGGACGTGATGGTATGAGATTCGGGTCAACATTGCACTGACACCCGCTCACTGCGCTCTTGGACACGTTTTGGCACCAAGGCTTGTGTAACGCATTTTCTATCTCCGACAACATGGAAGTGGCACCATTTCTCAATCCAAAACCACTTTCTTCGAGAATCGAGAAAATGCATCGACGGGTCTTCCTCATACACTTTCTCCTTATACCATTCACAATCCTCCTTCAGCCCGTCACGTCCCAAAATGCGGCAGCAACAGCACCCAGTAACACCCCTCAGCAAGCTCCTACAGCAGATGAAGCATCGCCGCTACCGCCTCCTCCAAATGCACCAGAGCCGGCTGAAACCAATGATCCAGAACAAGGGCTTAACATTACCGGCCCGATTGATCCCATCACGGGGCTACCAACATCCGCTTCTGGTAGACTCAAGGGCCAGACTCAGGGAGTCACACCTATTGCTGGAGGATCTGGTTTGCCACCTGGCGTAGAATTATCCGGTATGATTGCAGAAGGATCGTGTATGGCAACTCTTCGGACACCTTTATGACAAATATTTCGTCTTGTAAACTGCACATAGGCGGATGCTACCGTGTCGGTGGTGGCAGCACCGGTGTCAGTTTATGTGCCCAAAGCGGGGTGGACACTGATGATACTCCTGCTTTCTTTGAGCAGACCGGGCAGCCTTACTTCCTCCTAAATCAGGTAATATGCGATACATCTTTTCCGTATTGTGTATGAGATCTGTCCTGACCTCGCTTATTTCATACAGACTCGGATGTTCGACAGAGTTATTCATGCGCGTATTTTCAAAGCGGAACGATATACTCTCAGAAATTCAATACCTCGTGGATTACCGGTGGTGCGCACCTTGAACGCACTTTGGGAAAATCCGGCGTTCTCATTATTAAGTTGAGCTTTTTTGGTTTGATTTTGCTCTAGGGGGGAAAAGGTCCTTCAGAGGGAGCCGTGGAGGTTGCCAATGCCCTTGCCGCTCTCCGCCCTACATTCGTTCGCGGTCTTATCAAACTTGGGTCCGCCGATTTCTTATTTGGAACCCATGTGACCGACTTCGCCCATATTCGACGTGTCGTGCGTGCAGCGTCTCCTGGGTGTATTTTCGACCTCGAATTGGATGGGCTCGAATACGCATCAGGAACGGGGCAGCGACTCGTGAATAAGCTGAAATACATTCAAGGATTAATGAAAGCAGAGGACGGATTCAAGGTACTTCTCGTCCTTAGCTTCATTTCCGTTTCTCGATTTTGGTAATCATTTTCTTCTTCCTTCTTTATATCTTGAACCTATACATATACTCACCGAATACATCAAAAAGTTTGATGTGATATTCTTCGACCACTGGAATCAAGCATACAAGAAAAATCCACCCGCGATGTTGTTGGGGATGCGGTACATACATTACGACATGAAGATGCCAGTTGGTGAGTTTTTCTTCATTTTTGCAGTTCATTCGACAATTACTTGTGAAAACATGATGTGACTGTTGTTCCTGTCTTTTTTCGTTCCTCACAGGCGGCAACACCTACGGGGGCCCTCCACCGCCGTACACGGATTTTGTTGGGGCTACCACCCTCGGGTATAACATCCCCCCACAGTCGACGCCGTTCAATATCCCCGTCATCGGACAGCTGCTGAACAGTGCTTCATTAGATATGGTATTGTCCTGATTCTATGCTTTCAAGAAGAATTCCGACCTCGCTTTCTAACATCATTCGCAATTTCCTTCCATATTCAGGCATCAGAGCCCTGTGCTTATGTGTCGTTTTTGCGTATGTGCTCATCCTCCTGCATCCCCCTTCCTCTCTTCTTTCGAGCTTCACTCGTTGCAATGTTCGGTAACATCGCTCATTCTTTCCCTCTTCATCATCATTCAGTCTATGTTCAACTCCCCCAAAACAACTGGACCGCTCTCGGCCCCTCGCAACGCCTTGACCTTCTGAACCAACTAGGCTCGCTGCAACAAGCCAATAAATATTCCTTCGCATGGCCGATTTTGTACCCGGAGTGTCCAGGTCGACACACCTTCAACACCATGATCCACCAAACGCCGTCCGGAGTGTCATTTTACGATGCGATCAAAAATGATTTAATGCCGAAGTACAATCCAAGGGCAGATGCTGGTGGGCCCAAAGACGTACCGTATGAGTTCCCAGTCAATCCGCTGGCCCTCGCCAACAGCAATACAGGTGTTAGAACTGTGAAGGTTGTTGAGGAGAAAAAAACCAGCGGGGGGCTCATGAGCGTGAGGTGGGGCAACATGGTGCTGCTTTCGGTTGGTCTTTCCTTGCTTCTTTGGTGGGAGTTCTTGGTGTTTTGATACGTGGGGTGTTCTCTTTCTCTCGCCTTTTTCCTACCTTGTCTCTTAGTCTTCAATGTTGTTGATATAATCTGTGTATCAATGTATAAAGTAGAGTGAAATCTTTGTTTACTAGTACCCTAAATACCAAGCTGTTCGCATTTCTTTCGCAGAGAATGCTCTTTTGCTTTCAGAACAGAAAGAGCGATTCGGAATCCAGGCAAGCACTGCATTTGCAGGTGTGGACCCGTGTTGAAATGGGGGGCGAAGTCCGTCTGCTTTCGTTGTAAAAGGACAGTTCGTTGAGTGTTCATTGTGGGCTTTCTGGAGATTGAACTCAAGGAACCTCAACTCTGTGACAACTCGCGCCACGCGCGAGATGCGAGTATTGAGGGCTTGGAGGTCAATAAAAAAAAGGGGTGATCAACGGTATTAAACGCCAAGCCCACAGGGCGCCATTTATAAATATATTCACTGAAATCGAAGCCTCACTTGTCGCGCCGGCCTGTCGCGCCGGCAATCAGATCTTGAAGTCATTGTGTCTGTGTTGTGTCTATGTTTTTGTTGTGTTTTTGTTGTGTTTTTGTGCAGGTTATTGTGCACTTGCCTTCGCACCTGGAACATCTGAACAGCTGGTAGAACAGTGGAACCAAGCAGGAACAAAGTGGAACCCAGCCGCTGGAATGATTTCCACATGGAAAAGTGGAACCAAAAAGGTCGAAAATCTCCAAACATTCGCTTTTGTTCATTCGATTTGTGGATGCTTTTTCATTCTAAGATCGTTCACTTTGTACCTGTCTTCTCAATTGGTAAAGGGCTTGTGGCGAGACTTGTGCGAAATTGTTGCCTGCTTGTGGAAGCTATGTCCGAGATGTCGGGTTGCGCAGATGGAGTTGTGCGCTCGATTGTGCTATGGTGTGCGCTGCACAACCAGGTATGGTAGATACGCCGAATGGAACATGCAAAGCCTGCATCGCAGCGTGGCATCAAAACGGAATGTATATATAAAAGCTGCCAAGATTCGAAGCGGACCCAGAATTCCGTTGTAAATTCGTTGTAAGCAGCAGTTCACCATGTCAGACATTAGCACCCTTCAACTCAACTTGTTGTTATCCGATATCATATCCCTCATCGACCCAAAGCCGCTTTCCATTCCATGCCACTTTTCAAACGAGCTAGCCCCAACAACTTCGGCCCTTTCGCCCACAGCAGTTTCGCGTGTCGCAGTGCCCAAAACAGTGCTATCACAGAGTTCTTGGGACGAGATCATGATGCCGAAACCTTCACAAGCGTTAGAATCACCAGCAACAGCAGCCCGGATGCGTTACTCGAAAGCGATTCCACAACTCTTGAGACTTGACACCAACTTCTTCCCCATGTCTCCGACTCTCAAAATACCTGGACCCAATACAGTCGATGTGGGTCGAGTGCTCACACCCCTAACCCCTTCAAGTCCTTCGTTGAGCTCTTTGAGCGGGGCTGACGAGTTGCCCATCTTGGATTTTTTGAAGTCCGACGTTGACGACAAGATTAGCACGGTCTCCCAGCTTCGGCCAAGGCGCCATTCGATCGGAGGACAATCCATTGGCAGTGTTCCTGGAGCGTTTCAGCGACCTCGCAGCTACTCTGTCAGTTCACTGCCACCTCCGATTTCATCTACAAATACCATCCCGTCTCCATCCCTCCCAATCTTGGCAAACGTGTTCCCAGGCGCTAACCCACTGTCGCCTTCTCTGGCAAGCCCCCCCGCCTCGCCCGTCGTCTTTTCATCTCCAACATTGCCCCCATTCGAAAAATTCGAAGAGTTCGCAGCATCCGACTACCGACCGATCGTCTCCAAAACGCCAGACGGAGATTTCCACATGGGCGAAAATGGGCCAAGCATATTGTCGAACACAATATCGAATCTCTATCCTGCTGTTGTCGCGGATCGCCCGCCGCCTATCCATGACGACGACGACAAGTACATTCATAAGTGCTCTGTCGCTGGATGTCTCAAATCGTACAGTACCCGTGCGGGTTTGAGATATCATTTCAAGACGCAACACAAGGGCATGTCGCCACCACCAACCCCCACAAGATTGGCAGCTCAAGCAGAGATGCTTGCAGCCATGGCGGCTATCACAAGGACTACGGCTTTGTAATGAAAGTAGTTAAAACTAAGGGGCATGCATCATGATAACCACAATAGCTATATAATTGTTTAGACCGAATTCGAATTTCATATCTGAATAAAAGTCAGGCTCCAGCGAAAGCTGTCTCTTTGTGCGCATCGTGCAAGCTCATGTGCAGTCTTGTGGCCGCCTAACTGTTCCGCTACTTCCTTACTGCTTGCTCTACTACTGCTTGCTGGTTATCCATATCTTTTCTTGAAATGTGATCAATCCAAGGGGGGAGGCATGTTTGGGATAGGTTTGCGGGGTGGAGTCTCAGAGTATGATTGCAGCTCTGATTGCAGCGCTCGAGAGCGACTTTTCGGAGATATTTACTGTCGATGATTTGCATCTTCCATGGAAACCTGCCGGCTGGCTGAAACCTTTTCTTGTCGAAACCAAATCGAATCTTGGCACTTTTTGGTTACGGGCCGACAATAAGTGGAAGAACGTACCAGACGCACCGAGCTTGCAGCAGGCTTAGCGGGCTTTGCGGGCTTTGCAGTGGCTTCGAAACGCGATCGCCCGCGTATTATTCATGGGCGCCGACACGCCCAAACGTGCCTTTTTTCGTTTGGCATTCACAGATTGAGCTTTCCCTGAAGGTGTGGAATGAAACTTATGTGAAAGATCCAAATCAAAAATGCAATACATATGCATTGTTCAATATATCCTATCTGACATACCTAATCAAGGAACAAAAACTCCGAATACTATATAAAAACCTTCGAGAGCCATCTTCTCCTCACATCTCACAAGCCAAAACTTCAAAGTAAACCAACATGAACGCTTCGATCGAAATGCCATGCACTTCCAGCATGGTGTCTGATATTACTTTCGGACTCGATCTGCTGGAGGATCTGCTATCTTGCATCGACACCACCCCAGCCCCACCCAGC
>JADGJF010000072.1:0-40427 GCA_027596845.1 Quaeritorhiza haematococci | reverse complement strand
TATAAACGCAACCGTGCCCATGATGGAAGTTTTTGCGATTCTCGTCATTGCGGGTTGTTGGTGGTGGTAGCCGGTGGTGGAGGTGGAGGTGGAGGTGGAGGTTGTTGTTGATTTTGTGGTTGTGAGGGCGGCTGATCTGGAGGGCCAGAGGGAGAAGGCTTGTGAGCGGATGGGTGTGGAGGGTGGTGGTGGTGGTGGTTGATGAGAGGGGTGTTGTTGGAGTAGGGGATTCGTGGAGAGCGGATGTTTTCGCGATAAGAAACAGAGATGGAGTTTGTGCATTTATCGAATTTGATTATTCTGAGTTTGATTCTATTTGTGCGATTTTCTGCATTTACTTCTTCCATGATGTCAAATAAAATAACTTCTGTGCCTACCAAAACGTACAATGGAAATAACGAATCCGACACGAATGGCATCTCACACAACGAATGCACTCGGGTTCAGACTGCATTGCAGCTGCGAGTGAGTGCGCAGACACGCAGTGAATGTCGCATGTGACCAAAGCTCATGATCGCAATTATCAAAAGATTTCGAAAATCTCTGTCCGTTTGGTATCTTTTTCTCTGTTGTCAGCTGTCCAAATGCTCAGACATGACATGGGTATCCTGCGAAGCTATGCGCAATTTTGAGCAAAGGAGAAGGGGAGGGGAAACTGGAAAATATGGGAAGAGCTGAAGAACCTCAATAGCTTTTTGAGGTTCGCAATACATGAATTCTACTAACTATTATGGGGACCGCAACTATCTCTCAAAAAGAAAAGAAAAATAAAAAGGGTATCGATTGGGTGGCTATTTAAGGGATTGCGGGAGGGAAAACATCTGCGTATGGGGCCCCCTGAGGTTGATGTTGATGTTGATGTTGATGTTGATGTTGACAATAACCCATTTGATCTGCCGTCGTAGCTTCTCCCTTCCAGTCGACCATGCTCGGATCGTTATATAGTTCATTGTTGATGCTGGTATTGTTCCCAAATGCAAAGTGAAGCATCGCTCCCGCAAAGGAGCTATCCGTGGTGAAAACCGTGCTTGGTATTAATGTGCTGATCCTAGAACCTTCCTCCATTGTGACCGAGAAGTCCAATGCCGCCCGACAGTGTCCAAAGTGAAGGCTTTCGGTAGCTGTGGTGGTAAAAACGGCTGGAACCAGCGACGTAGTCACTCCCGGGACGGCACTCGATGCAGGAATTGCATCTATAACGAACGATCCGTCGGTGGGTGGGGTTTGGAATGTAGGTGTCACCTCTCCCGTTGAGGGGGAGCACTCCGACGATGGTGTTAGCGGCGGTATTGTTGTGGGATCTTGCAAGTCCGGCGGAGGCCGAAATGCAGGAACATTCGATGGAGAAAGTGGGGGCTGCTGCGGTGGCTGGGCCGGAGTCGGAGGCAGGGATACGTGGTCGTGAGTGACAGGAATGGAGAGTTGTTGCTGTTCTTGATGTTTGCCTTCCGTGGGGACCCGCGGCAGGATTGGTGCGTTGGACTTGGGTTTTGGGGGAGGCCGTGGTGTCCGCCGCGGGCGACCCCTCCGCTGTCCCTGTTGTTGTTGACTTGCCGGTTGTGTTGCTGCATCTGCGTCCGTTGAGCACGTAGTGGTTGGATCCTCTTCAATCTGCCGGGGTTCGTCCGGCTTTTTCCTCCGTGGAACATATCTGTACCCAGGAAACTTCAGCTGATGTTCCTTCCTCACATCGTTTGCTTTTCGGCGATAGAAATCCTTAACGTCTTCGGACTCCTCCCGCCAGGATATGGCGATCAACCTGCTCAGCGTTGCGTGACTCACACCTGGGTGGATGCGCATCATGCTCTCCTTTTTGTCCCTCTTGTATACGAAGAACGGGTTGTCCGGGCGGGGTACTCTCTTCTCTGGACCTGTGGCGGGCCTGTGGGAGCTTGATTTCGTCGTTGATTTCGATGAAAATTGTTTCTCTGATACGGCCTTCACCGGAACAGCTGTCCGGTCCTGACAAACTTGGACTGATATCGGCGTGGGTTCTGTGGCGGAAGGCGGTCCGCAGCTGGTTGCTTCGGCGGTGATTGACCTGTGCGTCGTCTGTGTCTCATCGAAATCGTCCGCTGTAAAGTTTCCAGCGGGGGAGCTCCCAGTCGGGGAGTTTTGTTGATACTCGACAGACTTTGCAGAGGATTCGGAGAAAGTGACGGGTGACAGATGGGATAGCGCCGATGCTGATCTGCCATGTGAGACATCAGAGACGCTTCTCGGTGTGAAAATCGCAGACATATCGAGCAGTTGGTGGATATTCTCGATTTGAGCAAACTGAGCGTTGGGGATGATGGCTGTGGGCATGGGTGTGAGTGTCGATATTTCTGCTGCTGAGTGTTGTGGGGCCGGAGGTTGGCAATGGATGGGGGAAGCGGGGTGCCATGATGCATTCAAGGTGCTGGGAGTTGCGAAAGAGAGAGATCCTACACAAGGCAAACCGTTGTTCGTTTCGATGGGGACTGTGCTGAAAAACGTTGAGAATTGTTGCTGCCGCGGCGCTCGACCATGATTTGTGACTGTGACACCCACGGGTTGCGACGCTGACCATGATGAAGTTGAGGTGGAAAAGAAGTCGTCAAAGCCCGGCGGGTTGCCTTTGTTGGAAGCTGACATGTTAAAGTAGGCCGCGGGCTGGAAGTACAGTTGGGGTGGTCTATCGGCAGCAAGTTTGGACATTTGATAGCGGGCTGACTGGCGGGCTGATGGCGGGCCGGGAAATTTGGCAAGTAGGCGAGTCCGCTGGCAAAGTACGTTGATAATGAAACATAAAGGGTCCAACGACCGCGGGGCTTTGAGAGAAAGCGGTGAGGCAGAGGGTGAGGAAAGGTCTTCAAAACATGAGGAGTGGTTTTTTATGTAATAGATGGGTGATATTGCAGCGAGAAAGAGAAACGTCGTCGAAGGAGGAAGAGGGAGGAAGTTCAGCCGGTAGGCCTGTCCGTGGAGTGGTGGCAGCAGCAGCAGCAGCAGATGCGGTGGTTGCTGTGGGCGTGGGGCACATTTGCGCTGGAGTTGGGACTCTAAACAACAAATACAAAAAGGGTTACCTAGATCTTGTGGATATTTTTGTGGATGGGGACTTCAAACCAACTAAACTTCAAAACTTGGGATGGGGAAGACGAAAATAATTGCAAAACGCAAAACTCTACAGAAAGTGCGTCAAAGAAGATGAAAAGAAGGCGGAAAGAAGGCGGAAAAGAAGGCGGGACCAGCAAAACTCGGAATCGCAATCCCAATGCGAGAAATGCGGGGGGAGGGGCCACGGGAGGGGCTGCAACCAGCAACAGCTTTTGAGCAACAGCGTGAAAACTCACAACTCAGACACTTGCACCACTTATCGTGGCGGAAAAGGAGCGTCTCCCATTGGCTGACTGAGTTGGAGTTCTGGCCCGGGGATTGTGGGAGGAGTGCGGAGAGGAGTGCGTGGGGAGCCCGTGGTTCACTTTGCTTGAACCCAAGGCAACGCTGAAAAAAAAAAGAGGAAATAAAACAGAGTCACCGTCATCGATCAACATCTTGCATTTTCAAGTACATCGACAAGATCGTGGTAACACCTACTGACCTGCACTTGGGTCCTGCGGTATCAGTTCAGGTCGGTCCTCCTGGTTCGTGTTCCCATTCCCTGTCTCAAAATCCCAATTTCTTGGATATAGTTGTGGTGTTTCGGGTCAAGTTTCGGTCCGACGGCAATATATTATTCACTGTAAAAGTTCTCAGGCGGAGTCCGTGCAAGAGGTCCCCACGGCACCTACAGAGCGCTTCCAGTGGTCCCGAGCGCCACAGGCTAAATATCGATTATTTTCGGGCTAAAACTTATGCCATACCAGACTGACCATGAACCAGATAACCGCAATTGCTTGCATGAGTTGCATCACTCCCTGCAAAATTGGCGGGTTTGGAGGGTTTGGCGCCCCGAACCCAGCCGCAGACCTTTGGGATCGACGCGCGATTTAGGAGGAAGGAGGCAGGGCAGGAGGCGCGGGAGAGGCGGGAGAGAAGTGGAGAGGTGGGAGAGTGTCAAGTGTTCCTTCGATTGCCTGTGCGACAACTCGCCTTGATACAGACCTCGATTTTTTGAATCCCCGACAATCCCGCCCACAATCCTGCCAATATCTCAAACTGTGGCATAATCAGTGGCATGTCACCCATGTCACCCGCACTGCCTTACCACGCGATAACGCTCTTCCATCAGTCATACATCGCTTACCAAAGCAAACAAGGATTTGATGGCAAAGTGGACATCAGTAACACCGTAAACACAATCGTCCGCCAAAACCAAACACACAGCCTAACACCCGGCGGGCGAGTCAAAAGTTTCCCCACCTTTTCCCATCATGTCGAAAATCTAATCATGTAAAAATGTCAGAGATGCGCTCATCATCTCACACGAAACCTTACGCGAAACTCGATTTCATGTGTTGTGAATTTTGTGAATTTGGGCTGGTGGGCGGGCTGGTTGATGTACGCTTTGCGGTTATAGTACCCATCTGTGATCGGGTGGTGGGGATTTGTGCGGGTTGCTCTCCCAGTTGCTCTCTGGGTTGCTCTCGCATGTATGGCAAAAACTGACTCAGCTCAGTGGTCATTGTTGGCAGCATATTCCATAATATGACAGAGATCCTGCGGAATCACTGCGGACCCGCAGAGGAATCAACAACAGTCAGGACAACCAGTTCTGGTGGAGGGCGAAAATGGCAAACTCCATCTGCTGATGTGGCATTTAGTGTAAGGAAGCGTCAAGTCCCTGGGGCACTGTTCACTCAATAGTATGGCCAAGGGTTGCGGGGAGCGAGCCCGCTTTCCCCGGGGACATCGTGACTCGATCAAACACGTGTACGCGATCAGCACACCGGTGAGGCCTGCCCACACACGCTGTTGAGGGTACCCGTCTACACAATGTCCCCGATTTTGATTTGGCCGATTTGTTCACCCCCACATTAGTTCCCAAAACGCGGGAATGTTGAAACTTCGAGACTGATTGATTTTCGAAGATTTGCTCTTTACAGACAAAGTAGCAACATCCGAGGGATAACCCGACGAAAGTGAAAAACAAAAGGAATCATCCCACCACTCCGCCAGCACACCGTCGAGGATTGCTCTCTCGTGACGTCTCCGTTTGGGTTTGCTGATTTGGTCCGCGTCTCCCATTCACACTGTGTCCTCAAAACGCCGCGGGTCTGGTCTCCGTCTCGAATCTGGGGCTAAAACACGGACACTGAGTGACTTTCGGAGGATCTGCATTTGAAATCACCAACTCGAGTCAATTCACCACAACCACAAACGAATGCCACGTAGAGAGCGCATAGCGAGTGCATTCTTTTTTTTTCTATTTCCTGTACACGAAAGGATGAGATTGCGAGACAACGGATACCACGAAACAGGGAGCAGTGTGTGAAGCTTGAAACAGCGTCGTTGTTTAGTCGAAGCAGCAGGAATTTTCGTTATCGTTCGGCATATTGCAGCTCGTGCCTTGGAGAAGAGACGGTCTTTCCAGCAATCTGAAATGAATGTCTCTCAAAGACGGCAGACAGCCGTTTCAGTTCGTCCGATTCGTTCACGATAACTGTATTCATGATGATTTACTTTCGGACGCCTTCATAGCCATCACATCGAGCAACACCCGCATTTGGTTTTGCCTTTGCATCACGGTCTCCTGCAACGACGCCAGGTTCGTCTTCAAGTAGTCCACTTTCCGTTTGTAGAAGTCCTTCGCATCGTCTCGGGACTGTCATGAATTTAAAACACACCGTCAATAATGGATATCAAATCGACGTGCGTTTATGAATACAGAGAGGGGAAATACCTTCTCGACGAAATATCCTGTCCCGACATCCACGATCACGGTTTTCACATTAGCAACTTCACCAGGAACATAGAGGTGCAAAGGAGTCAAGGATTCATAAAATCGACATTCAAGCCCATTTTCCGAAAGTCTCCAAAGAAAAAGAAAACAGGCGACTGAAAGCACTTTCATAGAAAAATGAAAAGGATATAGATCCAGTCAAAGGAACCAAGATCGCCTTGCCTAAATAAATCGAGAAAGGTATCAAATTGTGAGAACTCGAACTTTTTTCCGCGCGAGATCTACGAGACCGAAGGGAACCTGAACACCTACCAGGTTCGGATTTGGATAATTCATCTAGGCAGTCCAAACTTGATGAAAACTTTGCTTGTGCTTGTTTGAGTGATGAGAATGATGCCGACAAATGTTCAAGCTCCTGCACACAAGAAGAGGGAAAAACAGTGGATGGTTTAACATCCATGGGGGTTCCGGTTATGACTAGCAGGGGTTGCGGCACGGATGCGATCTGATGCCTAAAGGAGCCGCAAGCGATGAATCGAAACATTACCTCCTCCATTTGCTGCCTGACCGACTGCAGCTGGGGCAAGGGCAATTTCGTAAGGTCGAGGAGCTGCTGTGGGGGTCCTTGTGATTTCGCCATGGTGGTCGTTGAATGCGTGTGTGTCACCTGGCCACAAAACACCATGAACGCTGCCAAACTCATTCTGTCAAATGCCCGCCGTTTCCACACAACGACGAGCAAGACCATTCCGGCGATCTGCAGGGAAAGACTTTCCTCCATACTATCAAGATCTTCCCGAACTATTCATCCACAATGTCTAAGAGCACCCGTCAACATTCGATCCACGACGCTGGAGCTGTTTAGCCGGAGTTACCACAACGTTCCCCCGCAATATGCGGCCCCACCACGGCCTCGACGACGACCATGGGTTTTTCTCATGCTGGCTGTGTTGTCATTACCTGCGGTTGCGTATGCATGGTCGTGGTACTCGGAATGGCGGCGGTACCCGCCTTCGGTACGTGCGCACTTGTTGAATGCGATTACGGCCACGAACAATCAAGACTTTCGGCAGGCGGAGCAGGAGTATCGGTTAGGTATGCTGTCGTGTGCTGTCATCAACCGTCATTTCACAGTAATGTATTCTCAAAAGATTGAAGCTTATATCCGAACTTGTCTCGCCTTTTTCAAGCACTACAGGAGTGCAAAGCAGGTCAGTTCAGAGTTTCCCAACTTATTTATTCGTCAGAATACCGGGATCAAAGCTGACTAATCTTGACGCATCATCCCCCGCAGTCGGCCTCCCGGAAACTTCTCTGGAATACTACGCCATCGCCATGCAACTGGCATACCTCTACGAATTCACCGGAAGATTAGACGAAGCCTGCGAACAATACGTTCGGGTATGGTTCTCGGCACTCCCCGATCCACTTCGCACCTTCTCGGCGGAATCCTTGTCAAAAGTGGATGTCGATGAGGCATCAGCTGAGGAGGCACGGAGGTTGGGGATGGCTGTTGGGACTGCTTCGCGGCTTGGGGATATGTTGGTGCGCGTGCAGAATTATGAGGGCGCGCAGGTTATGTATGAGGTGAGTATGCATATGGAAGAGAGCGGAGTGGAGGACATGCTTATGGTTATGCTTATGAAGAGCAATGAAGTTCTGATAGTGTGTCCATTTTATTCTTTATCGGTTAGTGGACGGTCAAGTTGATGTTGGGATATTCCGAAGCGCCTGGAACGGTCGTGAAACGATTGTTGAAGACTTTTGAAGACCCTGGCGCTTTTGACTTCTCGGACATCCTATCTGGTCAAACAGAAACTTTGCAACACGATAGCCAGGACATATTTGTGCCAGACGAAACTTCCACACTCCCCAAAACGATTGCCTCACATTTGCGACCCGTTTCATGGGTCTCGGCGGAAGCCCTTGGCGCTGCATTGGAGGTGCTCGGCGATGCATACGCGATGATGGACATGCACGAAGCCGCGATGGCTGTTCATTTCCGGGCGTTGCAGATTCTCCGCGATGATGTGACGATGGCCCTTTCGCAGTCTGAAAAGGATTGCCGGACTGCTGTGTTGTCGAACAATATTGCCAATTCGTTTGCGGGTATTCAACAGTTGGCGGATGCCAAGCAATGGGCTACGAAAGCCCTTGAGGTAAGCGAACGTTTCATTACCGTATTTCAATGCTTTTCTGCGTAAATCATCTTGAAGTAACAAGTCTTGCGACTTTCATTAATTTCTCTGAATCTAGTCGGCTGATGCGTCAGGCCGAGGATGCGAGGAGTGCAGGGTGGTGGTTCTGCATAACTTGGGCCGATTGTACGAGGTAAATGACCCAATTCTTAGATGTTAAACTTCTCTTCTCCACAACTAGTTGTCGTAACCAACACCTCAACCTTTCCATTGAAAACCAGATGGAAGGCAACCTCAAACAAGCAACCAAGCTTTTCAACCGGGCACGAGAACTGGCGGCAGATATGAAGTTTTTGGAAGGCGTCCGCGTTGCGCGAGAGGGGCTGTTGCGCGTTCAAGCATTATCGAATAACGCGAAAAACGAAAAAGAACAGTCTATGGAAGCCCCGAAGCGAAAAGAATGAAGGGTTTCTTTCATAGACCGGTCATAAAAGCCCGAGAATAGAACAAAAACATGGCAAGTGGAAGATGACACGAGATTTGCGTTTTGAAAAGAGATGGTGTGCATTTATTCGATGCCGGAAACTGGAGCATAAGCTGGATCTCACAAAACTTGCAAATATTTCTCCAATCGAGAGCATCCGAATGTGACAGTTTTTTCATTCCGTGCGTAAAAAGCAAACAGACTTGAGAGCAAAATTGAAAGTTTTCCACTGAACCTAATGGAAAATTGTTATGGGTGCCATTCAAGTGGTCATCATTTAAATTCTGAGATTCATTTCGGAGATTCGCCTTTTAAACCAACTATCATCATTCCATAAACCGGTTTTGTTTACTCCCAACCAAATCAATCCATTCTCCTTACCAATCCGACAAACTCCCTGGAAGTACCGTGTTTTGACACGACAAAAAAATCATCTATGGAAACACGCAAGTCACGGTACACGCATTTTTGGTATTCTTCTCGAAAATGTCAAATCAGGCGGAACCATTTTTCGCGCACACTGGGAGCAGCGGCAGCAATGCCCTAAAACCCACCGACAACACTGAATCTGACTCGATCTCAGTCCATGATGTGCTTGTTCCGAAACCACCTCCTGGTGCACCGCCTGCACTTCCTTTTCAACCACATCAGCCCATATTTCTTAGGCGGCGGACTTCATCTAGCAGCATGTTGGCACCGATAGTAAATGGCAAAACAACTACCAGTGGATCCAGTGCCGCTTTAGATGTTCCAGGTGGGAAGCTTGGCTCTCGACAGGGTTCAGCTTCCAGTATCGCTCGTGGCGCCTCCAATCCCACCCTTTCTGCCACCCCTGACTCGAAGCGTCGTCGACATGTCACTGAACCGACCCCAATCAGAGTTGGCGGCGGGAATAGTGGTCTTGCCATCATGGGAAATCTATCCGCAAAAACCCTAGAGCCTCCATTGAGTGCCTCCCCATCGATGCCGACTCTAATCAACGGAACGCCGCGACGCCAAGGCAGCAGATCCCTCTTATCAATCAAGTCCAACAACCCGAGTGCCGCAACAAGTTCTGGAAGTATCGGCGTAAACACCACGCGAAACGCGCCCCCCCCCGCGTTTGAACTCCGTGGAGCGACTCTGAACCCAAACAACCAAGTAGTGGATCTCCTCCCACCCGTCGACCTCCGTGGACTCGCAAACACTCTCAAAGAACAACAACAGCAGCAACAGCAGTTGCAGCCACGCGCCGGGGTCGTCAGTGCACGCCCTCCGACAAAGCAGTTGGGCAAACTGGGGAGTTCGAGCAATCTGCTGAATAGGACAGGGTCGCAGGCGAATATGCTTTTGGCGGGGAGGGAGGTTAGGGAACGGATGAACTCGTATGAAGAGTTGAGGAAGAGTGTCGAGACGTTGAATACTGTAAGCACCACGTCGAATTCGAAGGGGCCAAAGAGTGAAGACAAACCGATGTGGAGGCCAGTCGGGAATATGGACGCGGCCGGGCGAGAACTGTTCTTGAGAAACCGTAAGATCCTTCTGCACCTGATCTTTGGCAATTTTGTTTGGTCGTTTATCTTCTGGCCGATTTGAGTGGAATCAACTTCTTCATCACAAACGTTGAGTCAAATCCTTCTTACATCTGATATTTGATGATGCTGAACCAACATTGTCCTCGCTTACACCATAATCAGGCGAGAGAGCCAAAGAGGTTGCGAGACAAGCAAGAATGCGCTTACTAGCCGGAAACGGAGACGACACCGACTCTTCCTCGGAATCAATATCATCTGGGTCGGATGAGAGTGAACGATCAGGAAGTGGATCTCTATTCCGATACGACGGCGAGAATTCGACAGAGCAACAACAAGAAGGTACGCGTTGAGAAAAGGCTCCCGAGCTTGATGAACACCACTCCCTGAAATTTCTGACCATCCGTCTTTTATTTATACAATTACTTTCCTCACCCGTGGCTGTGGATGGAAGCTCAACAAGCGCAACAGAAGCCAACGTTGGGGTCGAATCAACAAAAGGTTCTGCCGCCCATTTCAGATTCGTCGATGACTGGGCTGGCGGCCTTGGACAAACTGTTGACGGTTGAAGACGGTGAGGGGGGCGCTTTGCGTGACCTTTGCTTGCGTTGGCTTGTCCAAGGATTCCACAATATGGGTCCAAAACCCTAAGCGGCGTATTGTCTCTTGCAGACTCCGAGGACAACTTACACAAGTTGAAAAAAGATTTTCTAAACGGTGAGCTTACTACTTGGACAAGGGTCCCACAAATCAATTAGTTTCTAGCACTAACCGATCGGTCCGACATTTTTTCTGACATAGACTTCGCTCGGCTGGACACCCGTGACACGAATGTCCTCGAGAATGAGCGCAGTATGATGATTCGAGACCTCAACATCGTTCCAACCAAACGCGTTGAAAAGATCTCGCAGGAAGATATGCTGAACATGGCGTGGCGGTTTTTCAGGTACATCCGGTCTTTGAAGGATGATGCTATTAGTGGAGATCTCGCAGATCAGATTGTTCAGCAAATGGGTAGGTTTCCGGGCACTTTCTGTATGGGAAGGCCTGCTGTTGGGACTTCGCCTCCTTTTATTAAGACTAGATGCTAATTTGTTGTTGGAACCTTTTTGCAGAGGAGGACGATGATGAATCGCGTCTGTATGGGCTGAAACGGATTATTGCCAAGTTGCCCAGAGAAACATTCGTTGTTTTTAAGGCCTTCATCGGTCATCTGAACAGGTTCGACATCGAGTTCTTGTGCCGTGAAACGTCTGAGTTAAGAATTATTGGCACACGTCTGATTGCATTTCTCACTGCCCTTACTCGCCCCCTTTCCTCCTATACCGAAAAAAAAAGACTGTCCAAAAGCTGCGAATACGACATCATGAAAGGCATCAGCTCTTCCTTCGGGCCACTGATCCTGCGCCGCACACTAACACTCCGGGAATCCATATCTTGGTCTGAAGCCTTTGCATCGCGTGCTCAAACTGCGCGGACTGGGGGGGCCACTGCTGGAACAAGAACAGAAGTTATAGGACCACCCGAACCCAGGGATCAGCAGGTATACAGCTCACTCACTAATCTCAACGATGATGATTCTGATAGCTCCAGCAACAGTTCCACCACCGATGTCACACGATCTTTTGTTGTGCCTGGGTTCCGAGAAGACTACCCGCATCGGTCTCAACCACCGAGTATCGTCAGCCCTATATCGAAACCGACCACCGCAAAGAGCATGCTGAAGGATGGTGGGACAGGGACAGGTGGCGGGCTGCTGGAAGATGAAGATTCTAAAGATGATGGTAGCGAAATCGACTCGCAAAATCGCACACCATCCATTGCCGGGGGCTCCGTGGTGGAATCTTTACCACCACCCAGGCCGATTAGAGGCATATCCAAAGCGCCCACTAGCGTGGTCTCCTTTGCTACCAAGGAGAGGTTGATAGATAATTCCAGCCCTCGGATATCGGTAGCTTATACAACTGGACCGGAGGATTTCGTCAACGCCTTTCTCGAGCAAAGAGCTCTCAACATTGAATCTGCAGCTTTAGATTTACTGATACGCAACTTTGATTCGCTTTTTGCTTGGAACTCATTCTCGCTTGGGGGCGCGGGGCGCCTTCTGAGTTGAGATTAAAGCAAGGCGTATGTATTGGTGGGAAAGGATGTTATATTTTCGACGGGAAGAAAGAAATGTACATTTTCCACGTCACACATTGTCTTTCTTTATGAAGGCTCTCCCGCTTCGTTTTCAACACCCGAAGCTTCTGAACTTGCTTCTTGTTCTTGTTCTTGTTCATCCAAGAATTTTACCCGCCTTGACGTTGATGGTCGACTACCCATTCCTGCCGTTTGTTCGGCGCTTTGATCATCGGATGCAGCGGTTGTGGTGGGATCTTCGCTCTCATTCGATGTCGCGGTATCCTCTTCTTCCTCTTCCTCCCCCATTTCATCAGCCGTGCCTTCCCTTTCCGATAGGGATTCTTGAGACTCTGCGAAGAGATCAGCACGCCTCTTGCGTGAACGGACGGCGTCAGTGTAGAGTTCTAGCGATACGGTGAGCCAGTCGTACATGAATTGGGCGGGCTGGGAGCCGCGTTTTTTGACATCGTTGCTGGTGACATCTGGGAGGTGGCGGACAAATGTGAGCATGTGAGCACGCGAGATATTCGCCAAGGACGTGTTGAAGGGATAAATACGAAACATGAGACATGCACATACTCTTCAGAGCTCTCTTGCTTCTCTTTATCCGGATTTTCTTTTGGACTGCTGTTGGATCATATTCAATCATCTTCTTCATCAGGTCCAAGTTCACAAACTGTGAAAGAAAAGGAGAGACACAACACGTTAGAGAAATGCACAAACGGCATTACACAAGAGCGATCAATACACACCTTGATAGCATCAGCCCATCGCTTCACTGAATTTGAAATTGATTCGATGTCTGGTCAGATCAAAACGAACGGATTCGCAAGCTCCGCGGAAAATGAACAAGATGACCAACCTTCCGGCGGTCGGTATCCGAAAATGTAGAGAGTCGCCTTGATGACCCGATGTATGATCACTGGAGGCTTTTTGTAACTTCGAAGCTCGGATATTGCCTTAGGGTCAAGCTTGCCAAGGCATTCACGCGCATGAAGTAACATCATCCTGGGGAAAAGCATTTCTCGACGAGCCTCTTCGTCGATGCCCTCACCGTCTGTAAATTACATGCCGGCAAAAAAGATGAGACAGAGTTCACTGGATGAAACGTCATGAAACCATAAGAACCATTGAAAACAGGCCAAGAGACCAACCAAGGATCCTAAGGTCGTCGCCTGCGAGGGTCTCTTTGTTCACATGGATAACCCCTTCGCCCAAGATTGCCGCAACTTTTTGGGTTTCTTCGAGCTCTAAAATGGCGGTATCGCTCTGTTTTGCTCGGATATTCATGATCGCAACACAATTGTTTGCATCGTCAAATATGGGTATCGCTGCGACGTTCCGGCCTTCTTCGTCCGTTGCCTGCGTTAGCTGCTTATCTGCCAAGCACTTCCACAGGAACTCACTGTGAACGGTTTGAAAGTGTTATCAGCAAACTGAGCATAAATCAAGTTGATGAACAAGAGATTGGACTCTTACTTTGAAGCGCCCTTCTCAACGCGCTTCAAGCGGACGTCCAGCGGTCTGAGGAAAGGCGAATGAGCATCATCCATCACATCCATTTCTGGGAGTTCTTCCACCTCGTATAAAATGCTTTCATTCTCTACATTCTCGATCAGATTGACATAAACTTCAATCTCTGGTTGTGTCTCGGTAATCCACCGTTTGGAGGCTTTGATTAAGGCGAATGTTTTGTTCCGCGCGTCGTTTCGCTTCATGACCTTGAGAAGCTCATCCGCCACCAGCTTTGATTGAATGGCAGGTATGGACAAGGTTAATTGCGGGTTTTGGGAGGCAGAAAGGGCATATGGAGACGCACTATATTCATAGGTATTCTCTCGGGCGATCATACCTTCAAATAATCCATGTCTGATTCGGTTAAGTTAGCGTCCTTCATCTGACTGGTCAAGACAAATACACCAACACATCGCGTGTCGCTTTCAATGAAAGGGATTCCGATAACATCCGTCAGTTTGTCCTCGCCATTGGAAGATGCTCGTTCGACTTGAGTCTTCTGTGCTGCCTTGGCTTGATGAATGCTGTGATCATGGCTTCCCTCGTCGGCGTATTGTCCAACAGCGACGGTTTCGTTCAGACAGGCAATGTACCGCAACAGAGCTTTTGTAACACTGTCAGATCCCTCTTCTTCGATCTGTTTATCTCCGTGCGGTAAAGACTCCAAGAGACATATCCGGCCTCTCAAAACCGCAAATTCCTCATGGGGATACAATTTCTTACATGAGGCCGTCACGGCCTCAAGCGCGATGTTTAACAAGGTTCCCATGTTCAAGTCCACGCGGTATCCCAGCTCGCGGATTGTCTTAAGGCATTCACTTTGGACTTTGGAACGCTCCTCGGGCGACAACTGCGGTTTTACGTTCTTGGTCTCGCTCGGCCTCGGGTTACCCACCTCATCTCCACCAAAAATGATGGTAAGAGCGTTGAGGACGATGTCGAATTGTTCGTCCGTCAAACCGAGACAAACCTCGCAGACATGGGCAACGAATTCTTCACGCAGCACTCGTTTCGTCAAAAGCGTGCGCGGAGTGACGGGAAGTTTGATGTCGTTGATGACTTGCTGCAAAGGAATCGGGAGTTGCACTTTCGTTAGCCCGGCATCGATCATGCTGTTGAGTTTCCGCACCAGAATATCGTTAGCCTTCTCTTTGTCGAGTAAATTGAACAACTTCGCAACCCTGGCGTTTCTTGTGTCCTTCGAAGACAGATGGGATTGACTCATGTTTGACTCCGATGGCGAAGGTTGTTGTGGTACTTCAGTCGGGGTTTCAGCAGGCGTTTCCGCAGGCGCTTCCACAGATTTCTCCGACAATCTTTTGCAGGCACTTTGGTTGGACAAGTACCTGAAGAGTGCCAAGAAGGGCTGAATCCCGTGGTCAGCAATGAGTTTTTTTACCCATATGCGGAATTCCGCCTCTGTATCGCTTCGAGTCTTGGCATCGGGTGAGTCTGAGTCACCAATTAGGAAGTCCGAAAAGGCCTTTTCAGCGGTCAGCGAGAGCCATTCATCATTGGGGTCGATCGTTCTGAGTAGTTTCGCCAGTTCTCGTTTCCAAGGCAGGCCCCCATCGTCCTCAATGTCAACCTCGTTGATAATTGGTACATAAAAGATTTTGTCGAATGCCTGTCGCAACTTTTCCGCTTCCTCTTCGACATGAACGGACAGAATCTGGAGAACCTTGTTGAGCTCATCGACCGTCCATGAATGCATCAAATCCGTTAAGAGGTCTACGAATTGAGCCAAGTCCCACTTCTCGGTATGTGGGTTGCCGTTTTCGTGGATCTGGGCCAACTTCCTCACAAGTTCGTTGAATTTTTCATGGAGTACTTTGTCGTCGAGACTCGTGTCTTCCGACACCTTTTGGAATCCGTCGACCTAGTGGAACCGAAACACAGTTCGTCAGTTTTGAGTGTCCAGTCTCCATTTACATGAATGATCCGAATCGAACGATTGACTCAACTATTTCCCCGTGAGATAAAAACCCTGGGTTCCCTCTCCACAACTTCAGACACCATTTCCGGAAAATAGTTGTCAGAAGTTCAGTGAAGCTCCTGTTCCTCTCCTTCTCCAGCGCTGCCTTTTGGAGGTTCTGCTGCAATTCCTGCTGTTTTCGGTTTAGCTCCTCCTGACGCCTGCGTGCTTGTTTGATGGTGTCGAGCTCAAAGAGTTTTGATTTCAGCTTGGCGGAAACAGCCTGGAGCCCCTTCAAATACGGTGATGCACTGCTGTCAACGAAGTTGGAGTATCTTGGGTTGTTTCGATATAGATATTGAGCTATGGCATATGTCAGTTGAGGATGTTTGCGCAAGTGACCGAAAAACAAGACTTGACTTGACGCTCACCTAACCAATTCAACGGATCGAAGGAATTGGGCGGTTTATCGAATTGGTAGTCCAGGAAGTCGGCAGCGGGTGCAAATGCATCTTTCGAATCCGCCTCAATGCTCTCAGTGGACAGAATGTTTCGACGATCCACTTCTCGAAGAAGTTTGTCAAGAGCCAGTATGACGGTCGGCAATGTCGTGTCTGCCATATATGCACGAACCTCCATGTTAGATTCCGATACCTCGAGGAAATCGTGCGCTAACATGTTGAAGGCAAGCTCATGCCAGCCAGTGCTGACGTTCGAACCCGAAATTTTTGCAGCCATCGTCTTGTCTTATTGTTTTTTCCAAATTCTAACGTACGGGTATGGCTTGGTTTTAGAGCGCAACTGTGGGCAGATCAATCAGCCCAAAAATATGTAAAAATTCAATCAATCACAAGGATTGGTGTTCATTATTTTGTTTTTACAGGTGATCTTCCACACACAAAACGGTCTGACAATGAGCAACGCGCTTGAACCGCGACGTCGGATGCTCAACGGCCCTCCGAGTGATCCGCTCAATTTTTACGCGACCACTTACTCCACTGTCCACACTGCCAAGATTCCGCCCAAGAACACTGTGCATAAGCAGATAACAGGATATACCCGAGGATGCATTCCCTTCGTCAGCTATGATCGTAGCGTTGATGAAGGAGAGCTCTTCAGGTCTGCTGGGGAGGATTGTGATTTGAAACCTTCAATTAACGTGAATGCGACTGATGCAAACCTTTTTCTGATGGCAGAATCGAAAAGCCGTTTTTGACGACGAACTGCGAACTGTTTCCGAAGCCTCCAGCCGTAGGAATAGACGAGGAACCGACAGTTGACCTTGTGAGAGATTCTGGATTCACGCGAATCCCAATTCAACCCAAGAAACACTGGGGGGTTAGTGTTCAGAAACGTACCAACAATGTTGACGGGCCTTCCATTAACCTGTGCTCCCATTCTTCAATCAGACGGAGGATTTGTTGACAACGTCATCAAGAGCCTTCACGAACAAAGTCCAAGCTCTCAAGCGTCCAGACGTCAAAAAGGAATTCATTGTCAAGTCGTGTTCAGCGTACACGAACGATGTTGCCCATTTGCACGTTTCAGACGAACCAGACGACCGATTCAAGAAACCCCCGGTCGTTTCTCACCTGCAACAGGAAATGCCCGACGCGAATCCCCGGATGACGGACACAGGTTTTTCCCGCTCCACCAGAATGAATTTCCTCGTTCATCGAGAGAATAAGCCGACGCAAATGGACAGGATTTTATCTCAAGCCAAAACAAGACGTCAAGCCATCGGATTGAAGGAGCTCACCGGACCTGCCCGAAACAATCATGCGTTTTTCCCTATGCAGGAAGGTCCTGAATCGAGATTTGTGTCCGAAACCAAGGATCGGTGAGTGTGTCAACAGATTTTCGTTAAGTCCCGACTGCGCAAATTTCTAATCACATATTATTTTCATTCCAGTTTCGTCAGGCCAGTTTATCGTGAGACTGATTCCTAAATCTTGTTCTAATGCTAAATATATAGTTTATGATAGTAATAGAATAGTTTACGGTTTTTACATATGTACAAGGGCATGTCTGTCTTTACAGATAAGTGATTTCACTTGGATTTGTCGGCACCTATAACCAGTAGTTTTCCGTCCGCACGTCCAAGAAAAAGGAAACCTTGCGAGGCTGAAAGTGCCATACTTTTGACTTCTTTTGTGACGTCAAAACGATGGGTTATCTGCAAACTGTCGTCACAGATACAAGAAAGTCATTACATTGAGAACTTTCAATAGCCGGTGCCCGGCGCTTGCGGGATTCAAGAACTTGCTACGTACCTATGACTCTGAAAGATCATGATAAAATGCCTGTTGTCGGCGGCAACTAGGTGCTTCCCATCAGAGGTGCAAATCAAATCGTTGAGCCGACCGAATCTTTTTTCTTCCAGACATCGGTCAGCGAGCAATTTTCCGTTTATCGAATACACATGGATATAAGAGAAGATCTGGGCGGCTTCAGAGTATATGACCAGATTCCCAGATTGTGTGATGATCACTCGCTTGACGACAATCGGTTGTTGCTGCTTTGCAGGTGGGCGCAGTGTGCGCAAATACTTGGCTTCCATGAGAGTATGCACAACACAGGTACCATCCTAAGAGATCAAAAACACGTAACAAAAAGAAAGCGTGTGGATGTGTGGGTGTGAGATTAGGTTGGGCAGCGACTGGAAAGGAGGTTTTGCTTTGAGTAACTCCGAGGTACCTTCGATCCGCTCAACACCAAATCGTGTTCTACACTGACCGCGACCGTCGTCACCTTTACAATTTACCAAAACAATTCATTCAGCACTGTTTTACATTTAAATACAGGAAAATCACATATACCATGAGAAAGCGGAACAAACCTCATCATCATGTCCGAAGAAGATTTTCGGACTTCCCCGGCGAATATGACACTGATCATTCGATCCTCGCAAGACGTCCCATGAAAACACGGTTGCGTCTCGTGATCCCGTGACAAGCACCTTCCCATCTTCGCTCAAGGCGAGGCATGTCACAATATCATGATGGCCGTACACGCTTTCAATTGCACGAGGGACCCCTGCTTCAATGGAGATTACTTGAAATGAGCCATCCCAATTTCCAGCCGCGAAAATGTATCGCCCATCTTTGGTAACAGCAAAAAGATCTTTCTGAATCCGGACGCCCGAGGCAGGTTGCAATGGAAGTTGTCTATTATTTCAAGTAGTAAGAGAAAAGAATGTCAGAAGAAAGACCTAAAGGGGATATTGAAGAGATGAAATGAAGCCTTACCTGCGCAACAACGCTGGCATCTCAACATCCAGGGTGAATGTCAAGTCCGGAGTCGCTGTTATCGTGGACCACCGATGCGTAGCGGTCCTCAAATCGCGATCAATCGTCACGACTTTATTATTGGCAGAGTATCCAGCACTTGCACCCGACGTCTCGTTCCCACAGACACCCACGAAGTCGATGCAGGCGCGTCTCAACTGAAGAACGTAACTCTTGTGCAGTTTGGAACCACCGAATAATGTAGGTTTCGTATGCATTTTGCGAGAGAAACGTTTGGGATGAGGCTTTTTTAGCAGCTGTGAGGGAGTTTGCCCGAAGTTGATGATCTGGTCTTCTATCGACCGGCGTTCGTGTGGATCTTTTATCAAGTCGATGTTGATAGCCCCTTCGTAAGTCAGATAGTAGAATACATTGTGCGCTTTCACGGCTTCCTCTCCGATTTGTTTGTATCCCCAGATTAAGTCGATCCATTCGTGCAAGTGCTCAGAGACGTAATCACTTTCAAGCGCTTCCCGATGTTTTCGTATGAAGTCTTCGGGTGACGACGCCCACTTTGGTAGTGCGACATCATCCACCTTGACACCCGTCTGCTGCACACCCAAATCGAACTTGTTCTGAAAAAGTCACCGAGATTAGTTAACAGAAAGTAACTTCTTTTTTGTGATGGTCTCTCAACGAGCCAACTTACTTCGTTCACGAGGAATTCTGGATAGTAGAAGAACTCGGGTATGAGCTCCTTAACGTCCCCACTCCCAGAAAGAACGTTCTTCCAACAGCTCGCAACGGAAAAAAATTGCCTGTAGGTCGATGCAAAAAGCATGTCAGACATAATTTTTGCATATCTCATCCAAGGCAGGAAAAAAAAAGAGTAAATACCTATCGGGGTGATCGAACTTTCCGCCTTGAAGAGCGATGTGCAAAGATGTAAACGGTTCCACTCGTATGAGATAAAACAAGGTCGCTGCCGCTGTCGAATAATGCGTCCCGTACAGGAATTTCTTCATTCTCCCTGTGGGATCTTCGAAAGCATGATAGCGCTCCAAGTACTGATTGAGTCGCTTTTCGTTCAGAGCCCCAACCGGTTTCGATAAATCCCTGTACACTCTGGGGTCCGACAGATTGAGCTCGGCGGAATCGTAGTCCTTCAAAATCCTGCGGAAAACGAAGGGAGAACATTAAGTCTCATGGAAAGACAATGTCAGTAAGCAGCCTGCCCCTTGTCCTCACCATGGAAAAATTGGATACTGCGTCAGGTCGTTGAATGTGCGTCCTATTGCGAATTAATATTAATGAGAGATGTTCACTTGAAGCATGACAGAGTGATAGATACATCACACAGCTGTTTACCCTTTACCTACCAGAGATCGTATTCAGATGCATCAGGTACTCAAAATTAGAAATTTCATGCCGCTGCCACTTTAGGGTCAAGTTGCTCCGCTTGAATAACTCCATCGGCGTGCGCGCTTCCATGTTTAGTAAGTTTGAAGGCCTAAGAGCCGTGAGTCGTGAGAGGAGTTTTAAGGACTCTTTGGGCGACCGAAAGTTGAAGAAGTAGTTGGTCCTGTTTGTGAAAAAGAATTCCAGTGCAGATCGCCGAAGGAGGTAGCGGCGTACATAGACTTCACGAATCTCGTCAAGAGACCAATGACGATCACGGGGTGAGAGATCACCTTCGACCAAATGCAAAATTTGCTCCTGCTCCGCTTGAACCAACCCCGCTGCCGTGGCCTTCATGTCAGGTTGAAACGTCAAACTCGCTGTGGTCAGGTCCAAGCGGCCCTTCACAGCCGTCATCAGCAAAATCATGTCGCACTCGATACTGCAAATGAAGTGCTCGACATCTGATGGTAGAGACGACCCAGTCACCGATGCGGATGTTATGTCGTCGTCATCAACCACATTCCAATCGTTATCGAAATCATCTTCCGAAACGGGAAATGACGTCATAGAAGAAACCGACATATCTCTCAATAAATCTGTGGGCAAGCTGGTGAAGGGTGCCCTGAATCGTTCATAAGCCGTCCTGGTTTTGTCCATGTTCCGTATGGATTTTGGTGACAGGGGTTCTGATGACTCCTGTCTGTCACGACGCGCAGAGGCGTCTCGATGATCGTTGAAGTTGTGATTTTGCGTCTGCCGATGACGCATGCGGCTGTAGCTCTCGATTCGGTCGAGTTTCCAATGCAACCCTTCTCCACCATCAGCTGCCCAGATGGCGCGCTCTTGCAAAAGCTCACGATGCATTGAGGTCCAAATCCGAGCAATCGCTTTCCTGTCCGTGTCATGAGCCAGTATCATCTCGCTTATTCGACTGGTCTCTTTATCCTTGTGGTAGGCGAGACATCTCTTTAGTTTCTGTTCAAACTGATCGCAATAGGCGTGGGCCTGTTGTCCAAAAAAACGAAGATTCTGAACGACCGAATGAGTGGTGCGACTATATCGCTCGATCATCGTCGATGTCCGCAACGCCACGTCCCCTTGTTTGCTTCGAAGAGAAGGGAGCAAGTTTCTTTCGAACAAGGTCAACCAAGCTTCAGATTCTAGCATAGATACGAAAGAGTCACCAACGAGCGCGTCCGGGCGGATGAATTTGATTTCATCGTTTCTAAGCTCAGGAATGATGGTATCCCACCACTTCACTAAGGCCAACTTGTAAAGTGCCAAAACGACCGCAACTCTCGACGGATCCGACGTTGATTTTGTTTCACTACATTGAAGGGGAATGCATTATCCCAAAGAATGAGAACCAGCTGGATGGAAATTGCCAAAGTAACAGGAAATACCTTCTAGAAAACTCACTTGTACATTTGATGGATATGGGCAATAATCGACTTGATTCCAACATCCCCTTCCTCTTCGGGTATGAGCACATCAGGGCTTTCGAGCAAAGGAATCAAATATTCCAATGCAAGCTTTTGATTCTCCACGTTGGATGATCCAAGGGCACTAAAGAGCACTCGCATGTGCAACTGAACGCAGCAACTGGTGCCGACACGATTCTGTCCAACAAAGAAACAATAAATTTCAGTCAGTCCCAAATCATTGTTTTTCCGGGACAAAATCCTTTCTGACCCCACCAAAATCGTACCTGGTCCTTTCCCTGTGGATCATAACAGAACCGACGCTCAATCAACAGGGAATTCGCTTCAAGTAATCGACGGAGCAGGACTCGACTACTATCAATAATGGAAACAGCCGTTGAAACAGATTCTGGAAGATGAAGATGAAGATGTGGAAACATGAGTTGAGTAGCCAGGTAACCAGCAGAAAAAATTTGATTGACCATTTAGGGTAGGTCTCAACATACCGTCACCAACGAAAGTGCTTCGAGTGTTAGATACGATTTCCATCACCGTCATTTCCAGATCTCGAAAGTTGAAGAGAAACTCTTCCACCAGCAGTAACAAATGATATAAATTGACCTGCCAGATGTTATGGGGTGATCAGCCATTACAGATCAATCTCGACTTTCCGCATTACACAACTTTCAAAACCCAACTTACCATCTGAACCGATTCGGATGTGGTATTTTCTTTCACCTCTTGTATATGGCGTTCCACGAGGGTTTCGAAGAGCCGACTTATGAGCTCCAAACTATCGATCCGAGAGGCCCAAATGTGCACAATGGCCTCCTCAATCAATCCCAATGCGCTCGGGTCACTCAAGGAAGCGTTTTGTATCAGATAGCAAGCGACGAGAATGATCTTGTCCTGCTGTCTTTCGGCAAGAGCGACGCCTTCTGATGAACCGTCGCCGAGCCTCTCTGAACTTTGATTGCCGCCCGCGTCGGCGAGCAGATGGTTTTGAATCGGTTGCGGCGAAGCTTGCCTTCCCGGTGTAGTATCGCCTGGATCCCTATCGTTGCTTTCGATTTTCTTCCATAAAACTGGCAGACTACACAGTACTGTCATCCACTGATGTATATCGCGGTACATCTCTGCGGTGCTTTCAGACCCCTTCCGAAGTGTATGAATGATATCGTCAAGGACCTGATCCGCCGTCACCATCACCTTGGGTATAGTGGTCCCGAAGGTGCTTCCCTCGGCCGAGGTGTTGGAAAGCATTCGAAGTATAATTTGCAGCCACGTCCCATTGCGCCACTGCGGGGATTCAACTTCCGATATCCTTCGCACGACAGTACAGGCCCTCCAATCTACAAAACTCTCTTCCAAACACAATTGTAGAAGCGCGTGGTAGACTGTATCCGTCAAAGTGGCTTGGCCCATGATTTTTGCGAAGGTGAAGGCAACCACATCGGCATCGTGAACCCATGAACCGCTGCTACTCGTTTGAAAATCCGTCTTACTACTGCTGACAGGAATATCTGCGCCTCTGATTTTCGTTTTCCATGGGTCCGGCGTGTTCTCATCCATCAGAAGCTGGAATAGTACTTGGAGAGCTAACACGCGAATCGACTCATGTTCGCTGTAAAGCAGCTGGATGAAAACGTTTAATTTCGGTAAGGCTTCACCAACCGGGGGGGAACCTGTTTCCTTTCCATTGGAGTGAAGCAAATGCGCAACCATTCGGCTTTCCGGTTCGTCGATCATTAGCTGCAACGTCATCGTGAGAAGCTCCTGTGTATGCAGAGGATCAACAACAGAAAACATGACGTTCGAACCGACCGAAGTTCCCCCTTTCCACAACGCACGCAGTAGACAATCGGCTTCTTCTTGACTAAGGCCAGTTCGAGCGTAAAATCGAATGATTTTGAATATCTGAGAACGGAGGAACCGAAGGTGCTCGCGCTCTGGTCGTGTCGTCAGTAGAAGTCCGTGCTGCATCAAATCTGTCGGTAGATCTTCCGGCGGGAAGTACCAGTAATAATGCTCGAGCACATCCAAGAAGAAAGATATCCCGAACTTTGCCCGAAAGAATACGGTTCCTCCACGAGTTTGGATCAACGTATCCAAAAATTCGAAATACTGTGTTTGAACGACAATCGGTGCACAAGCCCAAAGACGAAATTCGAAGATGAGGCATTCATACATATCTACGGCTAACGTGTTTTGCGCGGATCCGAATGCTGTATCCTCGGGATGGTATGTGGAGACCGATTGAACAAGTGACATCATCGAATTCAACGTTTGCATAGCCAGGAAGTGCGGCTGGCCTTGCTGCAATAACGTCGATATCAACAGAGGGGAACGCAGATTTGCGAATTCCTCCATGTGAACAACATCTCGATTAACCACCACGGACAGCAAGTCGAAAAACAAAATTGCCCGCTGTGTGGCGAGATTTTCCGAAATGCCCGGCAGTCCCGAAATCGATACAACAGGCTGTAACGCAATTGGCGGTTGATCGTCCGGGATCGAGTTCACGACACCTAAGGCATTGGATTGACTTGTGCCCGCAGCAGCAATAACGCTTTCGGATTCGACAGGAAGATTTAGATGAAGCAGGAAGGGGAACAGCACCTTTATTCCCCCCATGGCATTGATGGCAGTTCGAAAACATTTGCTGGAGCAAGATTTCACCCGTCGTAGCAGAGCCGGAGCAGATGTATCTGCCTTTGAGCTGAAGCTATTCACAAATGCGTCTCCTCCAGGTTGTGAAACAACCCTCGGTGATACATCGAAGCAAACACGTTCATCGCGGGTCGCTGCAGGATGGAACATGAGAGCAATACGATGATGCAAGCTTCCGTCGAAAATGGAGGATTTGATGTTCGGCAATGATGAAGAAGACGAACCCACGTCCCCGTCATGGAGGTCTTGTTCATCTTGAATGAGGTAGAATTGAGCATCTTCTGATCGGAATTGGGACGCATGGTTTGGGCCGAGACTATACACTGACTTAAGAGCGTCCGCGCCAAGGGGTGCATCCATGACATAAATGGTCGTCATCTGTCCCGCAAAGCTTTGGGTGCAACTGAGCATCCGCCCGTTGTTTTGCGAGGTTTCTTCTGCATCGGATTCGAATCCAACGGAGGCCAAAGCTGCACGTGCACCGATCCGGCAATATTCCCATACTTCAGTTTCCGGATACGGTGCTGATCCTCTGTACACCGGCGAACCGTCAAAGACTATGGCAAGCTCTGAAGGTGTTGTGCTCCAACGAGACCGTTGAGGTGCGCTGTGGGATACGGCAACAAAATGCCATAGATTCGGGGAGACATCAAACCCATCGGTGAAAACATTGAACACATTCTCTTTGCTGTTTTCATTGACATCAGCGTTCGAGTCGTTGACCGTTGTTGTTTCACCTCGACCGCGCTGAGAACCGTTGCATATAACGATCTTCAAGCTTTGATCTCCCACCTTAATTTGCAGGATTAAACATCCGTCATGTACAAACAGCTCTACGGCGTTCCCCGAAGCCGTCATGAACGATATCAGACGGGGTTGATACCTGTCCGTCATTTGTGACTGGTCTTCTGCGAAGTCAACTCCACCACGATCTGACCAAGATCCTACGCGATCCATTTTGAACCAGAAGAAAAACGAGTATCCGCCCGACGACGGCGGCCACCGTTCAAGCTTCGGGAGAATGATCCCGGATCCCGAATAAGCATCGAATCGGTCTGGGCCAAGGAAGTCCCGACACAGGTTATAACCCGTTAAGTAGAATACGTCCATATCTTCTTCTTTCTTCACAGCGATGTTCACCAACGCCCTGTACAGTTCATCGTAGTAAACCGGTAACACATATCCCCCCTCCTCGAGATGGACTCTGTCTTTGAAAAGATTCCCCTGCGACGATGCTGTATTGACGTCGTTTTCCATAGGCGGCGCAGGGAAAATATCAAAATTCGTGCGATCCGATTTACTGTCTGCCGTCGTTGCAGACGCCATCTTGTGGCGCAAAAAGCTGAGAACAAGCTTCGCATCCGCGGCTGACATGGACCAGGTCGCGATCGACTCATACAAGCGAACGGTCTTCTGAAGCAGCCCCCTTGACTTCACATCGGTCAACAACATCCCGTGAAGAATCTTGGCCAAGCACCCTTCTTCATGAAAGATTACCCGGTTCATGTCGTTACTTGTGGCCATGAAACTCATCCGATCAATGAGTTCCGCTTGCAGCTCTGGAGAGAGATGAGGATACATCGTAAACAATGACCCAACCGTGTCAGGATTCCGGACGACCGCTTGTGGATGCAGCTCTCGACTCATGATTTGCGTCTCTGGTGGCGCGGTTGGATCAATTAATGCGTCGTCGAGAGTCAATAGGGCGAACATCGAGTCTAAAAAGCCCCGCCAAGCGGTCCAACCTCGTCCCTTCCGTCCTTTGACGAATAGCCGTAATCTTATGTCCTCATACCCATTCAACTCACGGAACACCCGTGTCGCACGGGAGCTGACACGTAATATGGTCACAAGGGTTCTGAGAGCCTCCATTGTGATGATGCGAAAGTACTGGGTCCCTGTATCAATGTGTACATCGGTGGGCTCGTTCTTTTTTGCTTTCGCCTCCAATGCATCGGGTACACTGTCTACTTTCACGCTGAGAACGCTAAGCATGTACTCGAGCGCTCGGGCTTTCAACAAAGTGTTAACGACATTTGGATGCCTCCCACCGTGAGAACCTGTCGTCGTGAATGTCGCCCACCACCAGCTACTACGCTTTCGTCGCTGGCGCTTCGAATGATGTGGATGATGATGATGATCCAATTTTGAATCACCGCGATCTGTCGTGATTGAAGGCCGAGGTTTTCCGCCGTCCTTTTTAATATGAGGTTGGCTCTCGTCTTCATCGCTGTCGTCGTCGAGGAGTTCACCCGGCTCATGGATGTCATCCAAAGGATCATTATGTTCTTCCGTCATCCATGTACTTGACAGCATATCCCTCTCTATTTTCACCATCCACCTCAGCCCTCGTAGCAGATGCAGCTGAAGATCTAAACACCTTCCGTCGGCAATCCGTTCCGGAAAAAACGCCAAATATTTCGAAAAAAATTCTGATCCCACGTCTGTCGATAGGTAGGAGTCTTCTCCGAACGCGGTTTTGTCTGTTTGTGACACCTTTCCGGAAAACACGTCGTTCGCATCGTCCACGGACGCCGCAATGGTGCCAAGGGGTCGATCGCTGAACGACGGTCTTCGAGACGAGCTGTAGTGGGACGTTGAATACATGGAAGGTACCGAAGTACCCTCAGAAGGCGTTACGGACCGGATAGATGGAGATGGAGATGGAGATGATGATCGAGAAGACGTTGGGGCTGTGGGTGTGCGGGGAATCTAGACAAGTGTGGACAATGGGTCAAAATTCGTACCGAAAGTAAGGTGAGACTGGCCAATTACTGTCAAGAACACCTCGAGTTCGTGAGACAAACCTCTTCTGACTCTCGTCCTGATCCTCCTTGTCGCACCTCAGGGCGCCTGACCTGGAAAGAATCCGAAATGATGGTCTCGGACACCACGAAATCCGCTCCAGACACATGCGACGCTGATAGGACGACCCCTATGGCAACTAGATACGGTATCGTTGCTTCCAGGAGAAATGGTGGACTTGCGCCATCGGTCACCATCGCCCAAAAGCAAGCCATGAGCTGCGGTTCGTTGAGGTAGATGTGGAAACATAGTTCCCGATTAGGGCGAATCCGCGGAAACTCTCCACCATGCAGTCTGTTGTCACCGGCTCTGGTTGGTGAAAAGCCGAACAGAAAAAGTTCGTCCAAAAGAGACAAAGTCGACCAAAAGGCCGATACGGCAGAATCCGCTCTCTGTGGACCTGCCACAGTGTCCATTGGTGGCCCGTCGAGGCTGTTGTTCTCGGTGTGGTGGCCATCCGGCTGCACAAGAACCCCGAAGCATTGATCCAAGACTTTTGTAAGCAAGTTCGCAAGGATCTCGAACACTCCAGCGTTTCGCATCATCTGACACATGCGCAAGGGTACACCCAGATTCTGCACACGAACCAATTTCCGAAGCAGACCCGTCAAATCAATTATGCATGCCAAATCTTGATTCACATTGTATATCCCATCAGGCCGTGACGCCTCTGTGGGCCTAGGGGAAAATTGGAGCCTCACGGTCGCGTCGGTTATTGCTTGGCATATCGTTCGAAGCAGGGAAATCGGGGGATATTCGATGGTTATGCCAGTATACGAGGTCGGGGCTGCGATGGTGACCGGCGGCAGTCGTACCGTCATCACCAAAACTGCAAAATTGAGAACGTGTTTCTGGACCAAGTCTTGCCCAGGACTTTGCTCGGCAGAGTATTTCGTGCGATAGAAAGATGGCCCGAAGAGGAGATCCCAAACCCGGAGAATGTCCATGAAATGAACACACCAGGCTCGATGAACGGCAGAAGCATTTGTTTTCGACGTCACGTTCGTGTCAGCATTTGCGTAATTGTCAGGAGTTGTAATGTTTCCGGCGCTTTTTGGTGGTGCGGCTTCCGCGTCATCCAAATCGGGCATGATCAACATGGACAAAAACGTTATAAAAAGCAGTTGTAGATAGGGCCCCTGCGATGTCTCGAAAGTTGATTCGCCTTCCTTCACAACAGAGGAGTTCAGAAAGTATCGTTCGAAAATCATGACCATCTCCCGCGCGTCATCTGCGATCTCAGAGATCGGTGTGGAATAACCCAAGTCAGCTGACGACCGCCGTTTGCCCCAGAGTGATTCGACATCCATATCCGATAGAAAGATTTGCACAATGGCACCAAGTGTTCTTTCGACATGATATGGCAAGGGCACTGATAGTGGAGCTGACGACGATGGTAGCAAGGGCGACGCTAGTGGCGGCTTCCCAGCTTCGACGCGTTGACCTTCATTTTCATTTGACGCCATGGGGACCACAGATGATCCAAGCGGTCGCACAGATTCGGATTGTTGACTGCCGCTTGCTCTAGATGGCAAGCAAAAACTCAGCGCCGTTTCAAACAGGATCTCAAGTTCGATGACTCGCTTTACAACTGCCGACGCACGAGGTTCGGAAGAATCGGAAAACTCGTGTGAGGCTGGCTCGCCATCCGGCCGTGCTGGTGTCGTTGCGGATTCGGTTGTCCAGGTACCGCTCCTCAATGTCCGCATCAATTCAGCGAGAGAGTCCATGGCTTCATCAGCACCCAATTTGCGAGACCTTTCTGCTCCCAACCCAAATTCTTTCTGCAAAACACGCCTTTCATTGAAGAACTTCTCTTTGGTGTCTATCCGCACGCCCCCAGACAATCGTGCCTCACCGGCGGGCGAGGATGATGACGCGAGGGTGTCTTCAAATTCCTGTTCTGTGGCTTTACGGGAGGGGGTGTCTTCTTCCGAAGATCGAAAATCTCGGTATGACTCCTCGGTCGAGTCGAATCCGGGTCGTGCAAGCGCGAGATGGCTCACCAGCGCAACCCATCTAAAAAGTGTTGTCAATCCCCTCCAGGTGTTCAGCTCGTCCATCTTCCGACGGCTCGTAGCGCTCATCTGAGCGAGAAAGTGCATGAGATACCACGTGAGAAGCTGAAATCGGAACTCTGCGCGGAAGTGGCACGAATAAGCTGCTCTCACATTTGGCGAAGCTGCGGTTTCAAAATCACGAAGCGGGCCAGCTTTCTGTCCATGCGCACCCGCAAGTTCCCTCAAGAGAGTGGGATAACGCCATCCACCAGACAACACTTGCAAGCCATCCAACTCCAGGAGCCGTCGTCGCACAGTTTTAGGGCTGTGTCGCAGCAAGCTCCCCAAGGTGACGAGAGATTGTAATCGAACGAACTCCATATTGTCTGGTCGGAATAAACGTGAACCCCACTTGTCATTGCTCGCAGCTGCTGCCATGGCGCCGAGACTAGTTCGAAGCAAAAGCAGGATGCTCTCTGTGCTTCCATTGAGAGTATCGACGTCGATGCGAACTTTCTTAAACCCTTTCCCGAGGTTGGCGGCCGTGGAGGCTCTCGGCGTACTCTGCGATGTCGAAGGGCGCGACGTTGTAGATGATCGTGGAGTTGACTCTTTCAGCTGTGGCCCAATAGGGCCAGCAGCATCACCGAGAACAAACCGCTTCCATTTACCATCTGGATCACTACATCGCTGTAGGACAAGCAGGCAACGTAGTAAAACCCGCTTGATCTTAGCCTGGATCGGTTCCCTCAGGCCCGACGCACCGAAATAGATTGTGCTATCGCGGCTCCCTGTCTCGTTCATAGTTCGACAGAAGAAGACAGTCGCGACCTTGAAAATCGACAGCAGCGGTCTCAAACCACCATGTCGAATCAACGTGTCTCGGTTCGCTTCATAACGCATTAACACCTCCATGTGTTGCAACGCTGTTGAGGTCCAGTCGAAAATCATGTTTTCATCGGTAAATGGCGATGGATTACTTGGCTCTGCAGAGAAAACCGGGTTATCTGGAAAGATGCTGGACGCTGGCGAGGGAGGAACAACCGACTCCGAAAAGGACATTTGATGGCCTAAATGAATATACGCGGTTAAACTCCGGTGTCACTTCTCGAAATCGAACACAAATATTCAATATTTTGCTTTCACCTTTGGATCCAACATGCGAAGAGTAGTCACTGAGCACCAAGTCCCCGAACTGCGTAGCCAGCCATTGCAGCGCTTGAATGAATCCCAAAATTGCCTCGTGCGGATGTCCTATTACTGGAGGGATTTGTTGATTCGATAACTTTGTGAAGGTGTTTATCGATGGCCTGTGGTTCGAGGCGTCCAACTGTGAACCCCGACGGTGACGTGCTGGAACCCCCGACATCTCCTTCGCATTCGCAGAAAAGGAATTGGCAATACCCTCCATAAAAGAAAAGACCGGCGAAGGTGCCGGATGTGTGAATAGTCTATCGTCGAAAGCAACATCAGACAGCTGGTTGTTCGACGATGGAGATGGTTGCGGGGTGTCTTCCTGTAGATCATGCAATGAGTTTGACTTGACAATCTTAATGTCGACAACACTATATTCGACAAAGATGCAGCTTTCCTCCGGTTCGTCAAGGCAGATATCGTCAAGTGCCCCAAAGTAAACGTTGAAAGCTTTGAGGTATGTCATAAAGCCAGACAGTCGTGCAAGCACGTCCTCCGTCGAGGATCCCACCAAGTCAAAATTTGGCCGACTGTCTGTCGCGAACGATTCACTACGTTTCATATTCCCCCTGAACGTCGCATGGCGATTGTGAAAAGTGCTGTTCCTCCCCGACAACACACTTCCCGTTTCATCCACATCTCGTTGACTTCGTACATGCATATCCACTCCAACATCCGCTAGTGCAGGAGAAGGTGCCGACCGATTATCATTGGTGGGGACGAAGTCGTGCCGACAACCACTCCACAGCTCCCACAGTCGCCTCCCTTCCTCATCATCTCCAAAAGTACCGTCACCCCTCCCAAAGCCGTTGCCGTCGAACCGTCCCTGGGAATCCAACATACAACATGAGGAGTGGGAATCCGGTGGAACATTGGTGAAATGCCGTGTTGGGTGCCGTGCTGACGACGAAGGACCATCCCGAACGCTCCCAAGAGTTTGGAAACTCGTGGTGGTTTGTCGCGACTCAACGGAAAAAATCGATGAAGCGCTGGATGAGGAGTTTTTCTTGTGCCCAAAGCCGAAGGGCTGAAAGCTTATCCCCTTTCTGAACCAGTCCATTGGTGTAAGAGAGAGTTGGAATTTGCAGGTTGCTGACTGTGATAAGGTGGAAAAGGCGATCGATTTCCAGTTGAGCACGGAAATTCAGAGTTGATAGGAGAAAAAAGAGAGTATATTTCTTTGATGAACTTACCCTATCGAATTGCTGGATTCATTTCCAATGCAGGTTTTGAGTGGTGTGATGGCAGGGGTGAGGTCGGTGGGTTAAGCGGGGTGCAAAAGAGGTGTTCGTAACACTTGAACCACGGGCTCTGTGCAACTGGGTTACTTGTCGCCCGACGGTTCCAACTCAAACCACGGTCTGAACCACGGTCGATCCTGCTGTCGGACTTCGAAATTTTTTTCTCCTTTTCCTTCAACCATAAAAGAAGACCAACACCCAAACACCCCCCCATGCACATACGCCCCACCAGCTCCTATCGTTTCTTAGTCTTGACCTCCTAATGTCACTTGATTACAACAACAAGTTTCCAATTCAAAATGTCGCAAAAAGAAGATAAACCTATTTAAATACTGTATTCAACAACACGAATGGTATTCAAAGGCTTTCATTTCTCGGTATCTTCAACGGTCAAGGCCCGCTCCAGCAGCCGCTTGCTCTCTTCAATCAAAGAAGCAATCCGCAGGCTCCATTCGTCTTCCTTTCCTGTTGGCACCTGTCGACTTTGATATTGTTGCTGCTGTTGCAGACCTTCCCCAGATTGAGTGGCAGCCTTTTTGTTAATGTCTACCAAGGGAACATCACCCGCTTCGAGTTTCTGCTGTTGCTCCTCACGCTGACGTCTCCGATGTTCAATCAAATGTTGCTCCTCGAACAGGATTTCCGATGCTTTTCTGAGGCATTCAATCGCCGGAGCTGGTATGTTCGCCTTTAGGAATGTGCTTCCAGCGAAACTGTTATGTGGCACAGGCACAAACAGACGGGTGGGGGAACGGGCGTAAGTTCAAGTCTCTGTTGGCACAATCGAACCCTCCACCCAATTCAGAGAATCCCCTAGCGAACCAATGACAAATCCGTTCCTCCTCACGTCCTCCTCACTTCAAAGACAAGACTTACAGCAACGTTTCTGGGTTCGGCAAACCAAGCGCAAGGCACTGCGAAATGGCTTGTGTGGCCTCAAAACGGCGATCGAGGACGAGGCACAGGACGGCCAAAGACGCCCACACTTCGCAGTCACGATTATTCAACACGTTCGCTTCCTATAACAAGGAAATTAAGCAAGATCAGAGGAAAATTGGTTTCTCGACTCTTTACTTGAAAGATGAAATGAAGCGCATTGCAAAACATATTTACTCACCGACAACGCATCCTCAGCTTCATCATACTCCCCCAAGAACATACACGTCTGCCCGACCCCAAGCCACGACTCAGCTGTAGGGTGAATCTCACACGCACGCAAAAAAGTGGCTTTTGCTTGCCGGACGACGCTCACATCCAACATGGTCACCGGCAATGGCATTTTGGGAGATTGGGATGCGTCGCCGCTGCTGCTGGACGATGCTCTTTCATTTCCCGGGTTGGTTGTTTCAGTTGACTCTTTCTCATTGTCGGTCAGAGGTGTAACACGAACAACTTGATGAACGTATATCCTCCCAAGTCGTCGGTACACCAGAGGCAGGTCAACCGGATCTTGAAAGCGGCAAGGGAAGGGCAAGAGAAAGGGAAGGGTATTAAAGTTTCGTGTCGGTGCGATTCATAAGCGTTTCCACTTCACCATACCTTGTGGCAACGTAAGAACCGTCTCATAAGCCGCCTTCGCGTCTTCCCACCGTTTCTGAATGAAATGCAGATGTCCTGTATATGCAGCATCGAGTTCGTCAGCATGTAGAATGTAATGTTCGCTGTGCTCAGCTGAAGCAAATGTCAAATCTACCAACCGAAATTCGCCCAAATATTCGGGTTATCTTGTTCCGATTCCAAAGCCTCACGCAAATACTGTTCAGCGCGATCAAAGTGGTGCCGCTGACTTTCGAGTTGAGCAAGAAGCAGGCGCGGAATGACTTTGGATCCTGTGAGTAAGAGTTCCTTGTATCCCGATGGTGAAAGTTTCGAAACCGTGAGTCACGATCAATTTCATTTCAACACTGCATCTGCGATATTCGTCGAATGGTCCGCTTACCTGAGACAGAGCCCTCTCCGCGAGCTGTCCTGCATGCACATTGATCAAAAACTCTGCGGCAGCAATCATATGAGAAGGTGTATCTACGGCGTGGAAAACATATTCAGCGACGGGTACCGAAATTAGAGATCAAGGGCGGACGGGCAAGCCAAATCTCGAAAGCGCAAGCAATGCTGGAAAACCCGAATCAACCTGGCGTCGAAGTGGCCTTGTGGAGCTCGGCTGCCTGTGTCAGATGCAATTCGGCTTCCTCTTCTTCTTCGATTGTATCGTAATACAACCCCTACACACATCATCTCGGGTTAGTCAACTTTTCCGAACCAGCTGCTAATCGCTGCCAAGAAATTGAGTTCCTTACCAAGATCGTGTGTGCAAGCACATATTTGGGTTGAAGGTCCACCGCGGTAGAAAGATAAACCCTTGACTCCTCAAAACGCTCTTTGACACAGCATATAGCGCCATACGCCAAAAGACTTTTCAAGATCTCAAGATAAGAATTGCGGCACGTTGAAAAACGAGAAAGAAAAACATCCACTAACCTAGGAAGGTGTTTAGCGTTCCTAGAGAGTATCTCCTTGAAACACTCCTCCCCTTTGGCGCCCATCCCGTTTCTCATACAGAAAGTTCCGTATTCGAACCTACACGTCGGATTCCAAACACGTATGAGCTACTGTGCCATTTCACCACTTGACTACCTTTCGGAAAATGCGAAGAAGGGATTCTGAAAAACTCACCAAGATTGCATATTGTCATCATAATTTGCCACGCATTCCTGGTGATATCTGGTGGCTGACAGGATATCCCCATCAAGTTCGGCCGCATTCGCAAACGATTTGAGCATTTTCATGTCCGGAACGTTCGGGCGAAGGGTTTCAGCAGGATTGGCCGGCACCTTGAACATCTGTTACCAAGATTGTGGATATTAGTCATAATCAAACTCGAGACCTTCGTTTGCTCAAGTCCGGCAAATCTAAATGTACCTTTGTGATCGCAGCATGCATCTGGTCCACCAAGTAGACATACGTTTCGCTCATGAACAGCTGCAATTCTGCTTTCGTTGTGAAAGGGGTCTTTTTCTGGAACCTCTGTTCACCATACATGAAAGAGCAAGAGATCGAATCAAACTCGATTTCGTTCAAGAAAGAGTAAATTAACACCTACCTCACGAACAATCTCAATAACCGCCCCTTTGAGCTGCTCCTTAAACTGGAAATATATCCCGCTGCGGTTCAGATGAAAGAGAAGTCGTTTCCTTCGCTATTTTGGAAAACGATACCCAAGCGAAGATTAATATCAGGAAGTCGGTCATCAAAAAGCGAGCAAGCAAGAGAGAAAGATAAGTTGGAGAGAGGACGGCATTCGGACCTGCTGCTCTTCCTCCTTTGATGCCGATTTGACTGACACATCATGCAATTTATCTTGAACAGCAGATGTCGGGCGCGCCGTTGCCTTCAAGATAGTATGATACTCCGTAGCAAGACGATGCACGATATCCTGAACTTGGCGGTGATATTTGTCTTCAGCCATCTGGGAGCGCTTCTCGTACAGTAATGTCGGCGAGATGGTTCGTCGCGGTATAAGATCTCGAACTGATTTGGTGATCTTATCATGTACAAGACGGAGGAGAAATTGGAACAAATGCAAACATGTGAATGTCCACAAGACTTGGACATAGTGAGTAAGGCAAAAAAAGGCAAATTACCGGCTGCAACTTCTTCTTATCTAGAAGCGGCTTATGCAACAGAAGTTCGAATGTAATCATCGTTCCTATGCTTTTGAAAATATTCGCTGTGGGTGCGAAAAGTGGGGCGTCAATGCCTTTCTTAGAGGTGGGATTCTACGGGCTGGTAAAGATGACTATTTGCGTGCAGAATCAAGAAAATCACATACACTCGTCCTTGAGGATTTTCCCTGCTCTTCTTGCTCCAGACTCTTTGTCCGCGGTCGCGCTTGACGGATTCGGGGTGGTTGGAATGGGCTTCTCGTCACTTGATGATGAGGGCGCCGATTCATAGGTGTCCATGGGAAAGCGTCCTGACACATAAATCGATGAAAGGAACCCAGGGGAACCACTATCCGTTGGCCATTTAATTCCCTAGACAACGCTCATCAATGTCGATTTTCCTTACCCTTCAAACCGATGACTTTTGGGTACATCAAACAACTCCAGTCCACAACCACTTTTCCTCGGTATTTGTTGACTTGTGGATCAGTCACATGCGCAAATCGCTGCTGAAGCTCCCGCACAAACTGTGGAGAAAGTGACGAGGTGCCAAAAGGACCCAAAAGATTCAAATCAGTCCAGTGCTCCAAGCTCAAGGGCCCGCAGTCTTCTCCATTCAATGGTAATCACCTCAATTTCCAACGGCGCCTTCTGCATAACACGTTCCCTCAAACGGACGACAGCACCCGGAGGCAACCAAATCAAGTGATTCACGTTCCAGGATATCTTTTTCAGTGGTTGGGATGGAAGGGGTTCGGATGCAGCCGTTGCGGCCTGCTTTTCGGCTTTCTCTGTTGAAGTAGTTCCTGTTGATGATCCGGCTGAGCCCGTATTATCCGATCCTTGGCCTGATGCGCCCTTTTTTTCGTTCGGTTTGTTGAAGGAAATGGGTTGTAACCCAAGCGGAATCTCTTTTGATGCGGTATCAACAGCAGCATGTTAAGAGAGTTGTTCGACCAGATCTTTACTAATTCATGCACACTAACCTGTACTGACCGGCCCTTCCATCAAAAGCCCATTAGGTATGCTGATTTGCCTCTCAGGAACAGATTCGCCGGGGACGAGGAAGTTGATTGTGTACGTGAAAACATCTACAATGTTCATCATCAAAATGTAGAGTGTGTTAGTCGCATTCATCCGTTCTCAACAGTGTAGCGAAGTCCAAACACAGCATGATTGCATACTGGTAGTCAGATCCTTTTCGTTCCCCTCTCGAATCGTCCATTCCTCCGGCAGCGGAAACGCGTCATCCAGTTTCAATGTGACAAAGTTCCCATTCTCAACAGACTGCAAATCCAGTAGTGGTTTCGATATGGAAACGGATATATCGAGTTCAGGGACATTTTTTGCAGCATCCTCAGCATCTTTCGTTTGCGTTGTAATGTGCTTCGCGTTCAAGTAATTGATGGGCACAGTCTCAGTGAAGGCTAGCGGCGGCAGTTGTAGCACGACTTCCTCGTTTGGTGCTTCTTGTCTTGGATAATTGAGGAAGTATTTGCCCATGCATAATTCGGATGTCCCGAGAACAGCGGTTTTCTCTTTCGGCAAGGATTCTATCAACGTGAACACCACTTTCTTGTTCGCAAACGTATCTATCACAGACTAAAATCCGTCGACGAAAAGCAAACAGGTGTAAACACAAGAGCAGGTCGGCGCATAGCTAAAATCAAGCGCTTGCCTCATCGATATGAATGTTCTGCTCAACGTTGAAGTCATACTTTGGTTGCGAGTTGTCAAGGGCAACTTCGGACTGAAGAATGCGTGCGTTAATATCGAGTCAAATCAAGTCTTTCTGAAACGTCATTTGATGTCACTCACATCTTTATAGTCAAAGTCTGCAAATTGAACTCGGACAAATGAGTTGACGTGGTCACCCTTGGACCCCTTGATGTTTCGAGCACCAAGAACTCGGACGGGTAAACTATCAGTTAAGGACCAACATTGCAATGATTTCCTGCTGAACAGCTTCAAAGACACAGAGAAGACATGCGCAGAGAGATTATGAAAGTTCGTTAAAGAAACGAAAGCGAGTATGAGTTGGATATATAATGTGACTTCGTCGTTCCCTGTGGCTGCGGCTGGGTTGACAACTGTCGGAGTTCCAAGTCCTTTGGCGAGTGCATCTTTTGTTGCTGGACCCGTAGAGGCACCCTTCAGCGCAGTTCCTGCATTGAATGCGGGCGTGGAGGCAGCGGCGTTTTCGACTTGCGCCGAGTTGGCGTTCGTCGACATTGTCGGAGTTTGCTGTCGGGGTTGTGTTGAGGTTTCCTTTTTACTAAGAAGCAGCCTGTGTGCGACGTTTGAGATTCTCACGACTCAGTTTGTGCTTACTCAAATTGTTGAGGTCGCGTCTGCCCAACAGAAGCCTCCCTTTTCCAACCGCTCAATACCAACAACCAGAACTGAGGCCGTCGCCGCTCGCAAAGTTCATCATCTTCAAGAGCGCCGTACTTTTCGTGGATACTCCTCTGTCTTCAGCCTCTACAAGCTCCAAGATTCGTTACCGCTGTGATCTGGAGATTTCAAGCAAACATGGACAACTACGAACCATGTGAAGTTATCGGATCCGGTTCCTTTGGGATGATTAGAAAAGTCCGCAGGAAATCTGACGGGAAGGTATGACTTCCACGTTGCCCGACGGCCTTTGTTGCCACTCGAATCGTCTCGATGCGAAGAAATCGCTTGACATTTACAAACAAGCGATATCTGATACAGCTATATCTCTTCTTTATTCTCATGGATTCGTTCTAATCGAATGTGAACCCCCTCAGGCTCTCGCCCGAAAAGAAATCGACTACCGGAAAATGACCGAGAAGGAGAAACGTCAGCTTGTTGCAGAGGTGAACATTCTGAGGGAACTCCGGCACCCGAACATCGTCCGATACTACGAACGGTTCGTCGACCGTGAAAATTGCTTGATTTACATCATCATGGGTGAGTTTTTTAATCCCGTCCCAGTTTGTGGAGTATGATATCATGATATCAATCGAACTTACGTCCTCTGCTTGGTAAATAGAGTACTGCGAAGGAGGTAAAGCGGTCTTGTACACCATATTGCGTCTGCCATGACTGTTTACTTACTGTAAGGCACCCAACTGTATGCATCGGCTTGATACGGATGGCCAGGCGACCTTGCTGGACTGATCAAGCGTTGCAAAAAGGAAAAGTACGTACAAAGTGATTCTTTGCCGCATGCCTTCCCGTTCGGATTTGAAACTCACTGACTGGATTATCCTGTCCATGCCTCATGTGGGGTTTCCAGCAAAAGGTTACCAGAGGAGACGATTTGGAACCTATTTTCCCAGCTTTTGCTCGCGTTACAGGAATGTCACCATGGGGGTTCGGGGAAAAATACACATCCAACGATCCTTCACAGGTACGCCTAACCGAGTTCATGTGTCTGGTTTCTTAATATACACATACTACTCAGCCCAGGAGCTGACACCTCCATTCGATTTTGTAGGGATATCAAACCCGATAATGGTATGTCTGAACGGAGAACATGATCAAGGTTCATGAAAAGCAATTTATCTAATACGACTTGTCCACTTCAGTTTTTTTGGATGGCAACAACAACGTAAAACTCGGTGATTTCGGGCTTTCGAAGATTATCGAAAATCCTGAGACGGAGTTTGCCAAAACATATGTTGGGTTGGTTCTTGTCATGCCGGTTTTGGGTGCCAACGGCCAATAATTAAAAGCTAACCAAGTTCACCCTTTTCACTCCTGGACAGAACTCCGTTTTACATGTCACCGGTAATGTCCGTTCCCATTCTTATTTTGCTATTGGAACTCAAAAAACTGTGAAGCTGAACCAAATTCATCGTCACAGGAGCTGATGAACGAGTCTTGCTACAATACGAAGTCGGACATTTGGGCTCTGGGTAATGAACGAAAGCCATGCTGAATTCAAACGGCGGCGAGCTCCTTACTAAAACAAGCCGTTTTTCTTAACCCAATAGGATGTTTGATATATGAACTCTGTGCCTTAGAGTGAGTACTACTTTCCTGTTCGTTTGATGGTTATGGGTCTCATAGCAATATGGGTGGCCACTAACGAAAGCAAATCCACCAGGCCTCCTTTTCAGGCCAAGTCCCAGGCCGGGCTTGCCGCTAAGATAAAACAGGGCCGAATTCAGCATCTTCCTCCACAGGTACACTTCTTCTTCACTTAAATATGGATATTATTGCCCAATACCAACGACGTCGTGGGTACTTCATTCTGCACCAGTATTCTCCGGAGCTCAATCGCGTGATTAAGATGATGTTGAATGTCTGCGTAAGTGCATGACGTTCTGGAAATCGCTGCTGAAGTCCGTCACGATGTATCGACCTGACTGGACCAACATTTTGACAGCATCAAATGCGACCCAGCGCGGCCGACATCGTGAAACTCGATCGCGTCAGAATATGCATTCGCGAAAGGGAGCTGCTGCAATAGTGAGTTGCGCTTTTTTGAACCATTCGCTCACGGGGTCATATAGGCTCAAACATCATATGCATTGTTTTCGCCCAGCGCCTCGGAACTCAAACGCAAAGAAGAAGAATTGCGCAAACGTGACTCAATGTTGGAGGCGAAGGAGTCAGCCCTTCGAGCAAAAGAGGAAGAGTTACGTCGTCGGGAACATGCTATGATGGAGCGGGAGCGGATGATGCAAGCAGGTTTGTTCAAACGAACCAACCACAGTATGGAGGTGGGTTGATAGAAAAGGGCTCATGAGCAACATCCCTCATTCCCCACTTTCCAGATAAGAAATTGCGACCGGTCTCGGTACCGATTCAAACAAGGGAGAGGCGACCGTTGGAAGAAAGACAATGGAATGGGTATGCCAATATGTTCTTACAATCTTTCTCTCAGTTTCACGCGATTCAAACACACACCAAGTACTGACTTGGACAAAAAAACCTCATTACGACCCGACTCATTTCCAGTCCCAATATGCTCGAACCCCAACTCCCCCGAAAATCCAACACCACCGTCTGCCACATCGACACTGCTCACTACTCCGGTCCCCAAACCACAAATCTCCACTCAACCACATATTCCCTCTCCAAAGAGTTTAGCCGGGTGAACATTTCATCCTCAAGGACGACACCACCGTCTTCTTCAAACAAGGGGTCGATGACGGCAGGGACGAACAGCCAAAGGGCGGTGAGCTTGAGTCCTGCAGAAGTTGTTGGGAACGGGAGCGGGCATAGTGGGAGTGCGGGGTCTGCTGGGAGCCTGAGACACAGTGATCATAGTCGGATTCCGGAGGTGAATGTGACGGCTTTGAGGATGCAGATTTCGCCGTAGATGGCGCGGGGCGGGGG
>JADGJF010000071.1:0-33890 GCA_027596845.1 Quaeritorhiza haematococci | reverse complement strand
TTTCTTTCTCAATCCCCAACAACCCGGTTTTCCTGACCTCGCCTACACCATGTATTGACACAGGTTCCAGCAACCAGAACGACCCGAATCATTGCGGAGCTGCATATATATGCCTCGTCATGTTCTTGGTCCCCCACGAACTCCCGCATCCACGAGCTCCGATCCGTTGGATGGACCTCATTCAATGTCTTCAAAGGGTTTCGGGAGCTCAACCAGGGAATATGGTCGCTTCCTTTGCTTCCGTCGCCGGTGGATTTTACAATGGGGAATGAGATCAATCGAGAAAGCAGGTCAGTTTGTGGGTCGAACCAGATAAACTTGTTCAAATTCTGTACTGACAACTGTTTGAACACCATCGTCAATTGCAGGGCGGTGGGTACCCTTTGTTTACGTTTGGTGGACACTGCTTTGGAGGGTCTCCAATCCGACATCGTGACCGATTCCATCGAGGATCAAATATACTATGTTGGGATGGAAAGCAAGACATTGCCATCTTGACGGAAATGCTGTCCATAAGATAGTTGTCGGATGTAAGAGTAACCACAAGACGCCGGCCGACAGCTGCACCACAAATAAATAACCGTTGCTAACCAAATTTGGGCGCCTGCGTCTTCCGTTCGAAATCATAAGACGTCTTCTTGTTGAAGCAATCTTTTTAAAAATAAGAATCAACAAAATCAAGTTCTTACGCTCATATGAATGGCGCTAGTGGAGTAAAAGCACGAATTTAGGAGTCCAGAATTCGCTACTTGTGCTGCCGAACACCAGAGCTCAGTTACAAATCATAATGAAATTTGATTACTTCAATATTGGCAATAGGTTTGCACCTTATTGTACAGTAGGGTATCTGCGGGAAGGAATGTGGAGGGACGTGCGGTTTGCCTTAAATTGAATCTGTTTGAAGAATTGGATACTGCGGAGTTGTGAATCGCAAAACAATGTGTCTCAGATAGCAAATCGGTTCATCTGGCCTGCTTCACTCGAAATCTTGACTATTTTGTGAAATTAATTCTTCGCGAAGAACGATGTGATCGACTTCATTCCCTTAGTGCTGGCTTTGGCAAGTGCCTTTTGACCGTTACTCATGCCAGCGACTTTACGTTTCTGTTTTCGACAAAGAGGGAGTTGGAGATCTGTTAGAGAGCGCCTCATACCCTTAATGATTTCAAGGACAAGCCGTGATGGCCATGATTTCGCATTTCAGTTACCTTAGCTGCTGCGGCATCAGCAGTACTTGAAGATGTCGGCTTCGGTTTAGACGGCGCTACCATTGGAACATGGGGTTTCGCGTTTCCAACCAAATCCCGTCCCTTGTCTTCAACGCTGGTACAAAGAAGAAATCAAGGGCGCTAAGGTTGATGTCCAAGGGAAGAACAAAAATGTAATGCGGGATGTGTTGGAAAGACATACAGAAAGCCAAGACTTACCCATGTATTCGATAAAGCTCGTCTTTCCATTTAGTCGATAAGCAATCCGACACAATTTTGAGGACAATAATGAGTCGATGGGCTGTGGTGCAGGAGGTGCCATTATTTATAAGATGACGAAACTTATTGAAAGGTGAAAATAACCGCTTCGGACCGGTTGAAAAAGCATGTTGTGGTTCCGAGAGTCACCTTTTTTTTGTTCATCTGACATACAACTTTCTTGAAACATAACCGGCTTGAATAGAGAATATTCGTCATATTTCGAGAAAATCAGCGAAACCTAAAGATAATTTTAAAGAGCGTGAGGAACAATAGTCATGCTGGTATGAAACACCGGACATCAACAGGCATGCTTACAAAGGAAACAATCTGTTTCGAAAGGAGACTCACCCTTTTCTTGCACCAGTTGTGTACTTTGGCATCGTTCAGTCTGTAGACCATTGTCGTCGCGTCAATTTCTGGTGTGGTCATAGATCATGATTGAGAAAGCTTTCAAGCAAGCAGAGAGAGTGCGACTACAGCAAGCGAAACCCACAGGGTCCTTATGATGTAAAACTCAACAACCTTGAACATCGCAAAACTCCCTCAGTTTCTTCGCTAATGAGGGAAGTTCCAATAGCCTTGCCAGATCAGGAAACGATTCATCATGCAGCATGTCATCGAGTTCGAGGAACCTTCCACCATAGTCTGCAGTCTGCCCATCACAAGATTTGGGAATGTAAAGAGAAGCCACAAGACCGCCGTCTCAGTTTCTGCGCGTGTGGGTGGATGGTACGGTCGTGACAAAGTGATGAACAAACCTTTCCCCGTTGCGCTTCGAGCACAGGGAGGAGCACGAACAAGGGATCGAAGGGACTCAAGATCCACAGGCTTCCATCTTTTAAAGGTGTCAAGGTAAAAGTTTTGGAAGACCCAGTACCAAAAGTCGAGCAAAGTGGATCAGTTCGAAGCATTTCAATATTGCATAACTGTTGTCATTTGAGTATGAGCGTAAAAAGACCTTGCTGAGCGTTGTCGTCGATAAACCAGGATCGATTGATTCCGGGTGTCTTGTGCATTTCGAGAAGTCCAGCACCCGTCGGCTCGAAGACAAAGCAGGCAGGAGTTCCTTGTGATTGAAATCGGAAACCATGCGTTGAGCAGCTTAGTGCTTCAAACTTGTCGGGGCTTGCGGATATATCAACATACCAGTTCGCGGATGTGGTAGTTGAAGGACTTGAGTCGGCAAGGAATGAGGCGCATCATCAACCTTGGGACCTGTGGACGAACATATTGTAATCGAATGAGCAAATGCGTTGGTACTTGAAGTTTCGAGATTGCACCGGAGCAAAAGTGGACCGAGACTGCGCACCAGCGGAAGCTTTTCTTAGGCAAATCAACCGGGGAGTATCAGAGGAAGAAAGGGAAAGGGATGATGATTCCGAAGGTTCGTCGGGGTCGGAATCGACATTGGGGGCTTGATGATGGTCGTCGGGGTCTTTGAGGTCCGATTCTGAGAGTTTTTGTCTTCGAGTGAGCATGTTCCAAAGTTGCTTTCTTTCCAGGAATGAGCGGGAATGGTCTGTTGATTCCAGATAAGGGATACTGTCACTTGCTTGCTGAATTCCAACCCCGATGGGAACACAAGCTACTAATGGTGACACACAACTTGCACAGTCCCTCCAAGTGACCAAGTCGGAAGTCCCGCCTCCTTCTGTGTGCTTAGGTAGTCCGCAACGCTCCTCTGGCACATACCCTCGCATTACAGTAACTTCAGTGCACTCTCAGTAGAACTACAGAACCGCCAATCCCTGTCCGACACCCCTCAACTCAAAGTCCTACTTCGCAACTCCACCAAGACACTTCGTCTCCCAACCTGGTCGCCCTGGCCTGACACAGGTCCCAATCGCTAATTGATCGGCCGAGTTACGGGGGGCAAATAACAAAAATGCAATACGGCCGGCTTATCGTCATAAGACGGAATGGAACTGATGGAGGGTTTGTAGAGTTATCTTTCAATAATCTCTGTCATTACGTACTATGCCCTTCTGGTGAACAGAAAACTCAGATCCCTACTACTGTTTACTTCTGCAGGGCTTTTCCTCTGGACAAACTTGAGTTGACTGTCGGAAGGGACCCCACCTGTGACATCCGTCTTCGCCTCCCAACTATTTCTCGTGTTCACGCAAGGTTGACCGTTGAAGGTTCCACGGTGTTCATCGAAGATGTTAGCGAACAGGGAACAACAGTGAATCGAGACATGCTCGTCCCATCCAACAAGAGACTTCTTAAAGACAAGGACGAAATCGCGATTGGGGAACGAGTCTTTAGATATGAGGTCGGAGAAAAAACGGCCCCCTCCACACCTCGGAACAGACGCTCGGCACTAGTCCCCCATAATCCATCTTCACAGAAGGCGAAAAAGACAACGACACCCTCCACAAAGAGTAGTAGCGCCAAAAAGCCCGCCAACAACGTTCCTGGAAGCAGTAGATCAACCCGCCTCCATGCAACTGCAACGATCACAGCAACTCCGATGACGTTGCCTGCACCTGCTGATCCAGAAACAGGCAACGGGAAGCTCAATGACAACACGGACAGTACTGTTAGCAACACGACCACATCGGCTCCACGCTCGCCCGCTTCACGGACACGGCCTGCGGCTACTTCAACTCCGAGGTACGCACAGCCCACCTTTTCCAGCGCGTGCAAATCAGTCTTTGCTTCCCTATCACCTATTCGTGGATCTGCTGCTTCCGGCATGGAGGAAGGAAGCCCAACTTGTTCTCGGGCGGCAAAGTGTATGCACTCGTCGCCTGCATCATTGTCCCCTTCATTGACGGGCGGTCTGTTTTCTTCTTCATTCCGTCGTAGAAGTTCGCTCGGCACCGCAACGGGCAAATCTCCTCCGACAGCGGCCTCAATTACCACAGCTTCTGCCACTAGAGGCACCGTCACACCGCGCCGGAAGAGATCTGCTTCCGTTGGAGGAGAGGTTGGTGTGGCATCTCACAAACGAATAAGGAAGGCAAGCCTTAGTTTGTCGGGGTCGCCATTGCCTAGTCGATCAGACGAGAGCGATGTCGGCATGAACAGAAAGACTGCAGGAGATCTTAATGAAGACGTGAAGATGCATGACGTTGATGGTGCCCCAACTCAGGAAACTGAATCCACCGCATCTGCTGGCGCTAACGAAAATCTTTCGGATGGAGCCATAGTCGCCGACAACGCTACCACCATCTCAAGTGTTACCGACTGCGACGTTAAGCAATCACCGGCAGGTTCAGTGATGCGCACCCCGACCACGGCCGATTCCCAAGGGGATGGAGAGCCCCTCCGATCTGCTCTTAAGCTTCGAATTGCTGCCAGCGGGGGAACAACAAAGAAAAGGACCGTGACTTTTGGACCGCCGGTATGTCTTTTGAAATGCACTCAGTCAGCCTTGACGGTTTTTCTTTTCTTTCATATCATATGCGCCAAATTAATCCGTTCAAGTAACTAAACTATGTGAATCTGCCGCACGCCATGTCAGTTGTCACCCGAGGTCTTCGACAAAAACGAGCCCCCGATGACTCCGTTGAAGCGTGGCCAACACGCCAACAGCCTGATACGCGGGCTTGGCATTGGCGGTTTTAACAGTTCCTCTCCCGAATCCGCCGAGCCTTCCACGGATTTAATGGAGAGTTGTAACGTTGATGAAAACGAGTCAATATGCAATACTCATTCCGTTGTGGGGGAAAAGGAAGGTTTGGGATTGGATGAAAGTGAAGTCGACCAGGAAACCCTTGCTCTTGAAGAGGCTGATGTAGAGATGGTCGAAAGCGACGGTAATCGACCGCAAAACGAGATTTCGGATGACGGAGAGGCTGGCGACCCCGATCACGCGCACAATCTCACCCTTGAGCAATCGGTTGGACTCATGAACAGCGGCCGCAGCTTGGAAGATGAACTGAGGGGTGTTGCTGAACAAGATAATCTCACCCTTGAGCAATCGGTTGGACTTATGAACAGCGACCGCAGCTTGGAAGATGAACTGAGGGGTGTTGCTGAACAAGATAATCTCACCCTTGAGCAATCGGTTGGACTCATGAAAGGCGGCCGCAGCTTGGAAGATGAACTGAAGGGTGTTGCTGAACAAGACAATCTCCCCCTTGAACAATCGGTTGGATTCGTCATCGGCGGCCACAGCTCGAAAGATGAACTGAAGGGTGTGGCTGAACCAGACACGGAGGTTGCGAGTCATGACGTCGAGGAAATCGAAAGCTCGAATTGCCAGACTCATTCCGGTGTGGAGGAGAAGGAAAGTTTGGTATCGGGCGAAAGTGGCGGTCCCTCGGGACAGGATTGTGGTCATCTTGAAGTGGTAGAAAACCGAAATGAAAATGAGAAGGAGGCGGAGGAACATGTTAACGCCTCTGCCGCAGTCCCTATCTCCGACGACTGTATTGACGGTCAGAAAACCGTTGATTGCGAAGCGGCTGATGTCGAGATGGTTGAAAGCGACGGGTTTGAGCCGGTGGACAGGGATAATGGAGAAGCTGGCGACGTGGATCCCGCGCACAATCTCAACCTCGAACAATCAACCGGACTCACTCGCGGGGACAACTTGAATGAGGCATTGGAGGGTGTTGCTGAGCAAGAAGCGGGGGCTGCTGTTGGAGAAGAGATCATGGGCGCCCAAGAACAGTCTGCCGATGAAAACGATTGCGTGATGATCGACGTCGAACAAGAGAAGGCTGAAACCAGGTCTTCGCCTCTAGTTGATGACGCGGTGACCGTCTCGGAGGCGCAAACGTTGGAACTGCAGCCGGAGGTACAAGAGGACGGGACAGAAGAACAACAAAAGTTGACGTTGGAGGGTGAGGCAAAGCACAGTCCCCCAACGTTCGAAGCTGAAGAAGCTGAATGCGAAGAGGTGATCGCCTGTCTCGTCCAGGACGATGCTGATGCCTGTCCAGAAATCCTCGAGAGCGAGCAAACCATCGAGGAAGGCGCATCAGATGACGTTGATAATGCTGACAATGCTGTCTCTCCCAGGGATCCTGGATCGAACCGAACGGACGACAACGGCGTCGCACTTGAAGAAAAGGCTCTGTTGCTCCAAACTCCGCAAAACCCCGAATTATTCGTTCCGAAACCAGCGATGGGGGGTCCCGAACTGGCTGTTGAAAGCCCGGCACCTGAAACGTCGAAATCGGAGCAGAAGAAGTCCAAGGGAAGGCGTGAGGTCATCAAATCCCCGATCGAGCGCATCCAACCGGCGAAATTTTACGGCACACGTGCTGCCACTCCCGGAAAAAACGTTTCAGCAATCTCGGAAGCTTCCACAGCCCCAGGTAGAAGAACTCGTGGTGGCAGTGCAGGGGACGCATCAGCAAAACCACACGCTCATCCTCAGGGCTCAGGGGAGAACGATGGTGCAACGGAAATTGTGGTCGGAAGGGGTGGGAAACGTGGGGTTAGTGGTCGAAAGGGAAAGAAGGTCTGGGCGGACGATGATGAAGAGTATGGTAATGAGACGGTCAATGGTGATGAAAACAGTAAAAAGTTTGAGGTGAAGGCAGTGGAGGTGGAAGAAACGCAGGAAGAACTTCCTGTGAGAAGAACAAGGTCGTCTAGGAGGGGCAAATCCCAGAAGATGAGAGATGATGAAGTTAAAATTGAGCAAGGGGAGCAAGTACACGCAGAGCTGGTGCGGAAGCCAAACGATATTCATGGTGAGAAGGATGTGGAGGAAGACAACGAGGATGAGAAGGAGGACAAGCCCGAGAAGCGGCGACGTGGGAGGCCTCGCAAAGGAGCAACAGCGGCAACCACAGCAGTGACGGCGAGTTCCACAACTATTACCAGTAGCAACGACAAGAAGAAGGGCGAAGATGGAGTGGAGGAGAGTGCGAAAGATGAAGAGCAGCCTCTACGTAAAAGACGCAGAAGAGGGGGCAATGCACATGACGACGACCACGAGGCGGAAAAGCAAGACGAAACGAAGAGCAGCGAAGATAATGGGAACAGAGAGGAGATGGATAAAGAAAATAACGCCGCTCAAGGAAATCTTGGGGATGAAAAGGGAGTTGGTGCGAAATTGGTCGTCGGGAAGAGGGGTAGGAAGAAGAAGGTGATGGTGGAGAATGGAAACAAGGAGGAGGAAGCTGTGGTGGATGAGTACGTTAGTGAAGGGCAAAAGGATGCTAAGGGGGGCAAACGTCCAACGCGTAAGCAAGCAAAGGCGCCAATCGAAATCAGTGAGGAGGAAGAGAACAAGAAACCGGGGAAAAGGCAAGGACGCGGGCGCAAGGTTGGTGGTGATGCGGTCGCGGAAGTTCCACAAGACTTAACACCGGTGCCAGCTCCCGAAGAACCGGCGAACCAGCCGCTTCGGAGGTCTCGGCGACGTCACGACTAGACTTGGCCAAAGTTCGGGTCATCCTCTTTCCACCCAGTGGTTTTTTTTTTATAAAAATTTTGATATATTCGAAGCCAACGTTATTATTTTTTGATTGCCAAATACTCGACATAATACCTTTTTTCTGGGAGTTTCAATATTTCCGATTTCTCACGTTGTTGGTGGGTGGGGGCGTGCTTGTAATTTGTTACGGATGTTCGTCAATAGATTATCCAATTGCAGCTTGTAATGTTGGTATTCCTCTTACCTCCTTACGTACGCACTCATTGGGTCCATCTGAAGCCAGCATCTTCCAACGGTTGGTGTACTAAAACGATCAACCCAGATTGGAACAATAAGTGGGTTTTTTAGGTCGACCCTTCCGGAGGGACCGGTTGAGACTCCGAGCTCAAGAGTCTTTTAATTCTGTCGCCTCGCGGGGGCCCTATGGGCAAACCAAGGAAATCCGGAGAGGATTATGAAGCTCAAACCGGGCAAGTGCGAGTCCTAAGTCCTCCCTCCATCACCCGCTGGGGCTTCGAATATAACCCATACCCCGCAGCTAGGATTCGGTTATTAGTGGATATGCCAAGCTTTGGCTAATAAATCAAGCCAAAAAACAATGCGCTGTATTGACATAGGAACTACGGCAGACATGTATGAATATTATACCAGTAGACGCAGAATTGACGGAACTATCCAATGATGGTTATCTTGCGGATTTCGGACGTCTCAGTGCTGACTCAATGATGTTGCAAAGAAAAACCAAAATCTCCTCGCAAAAGTGCTCATCAGATTCTGGGGACACTCACTTTCCCAAAGTCGTTAGTTTTGAGACCCCCTAGAGCCTTTGGACATTTCTGTATTCACCTATTTTGCGAACAATTCTCTCGAAGACCTCCAGGATACAACTCGGACACCATCAAGACCCAACACACATATATATACAAAGAAATCAACCACAATCCCATAGGCTCCCATCTCAACAATTGCCGACGGTAGTTCTGACGCTCGCGGCTCGCCCTCTAAATTTCTCCACACTTCACATGTGCCGCATAAAACGAATAAAACGAATAAAAACTACGCATTGTGCTGCTCAGGCCTCTCTCCTTGCCTTCCCTATTCCCCCCGCTGAACCCTCTGAAGGTGGACGAATCATTACTCATTTTTCATTCGGAATCCTCTCTCCCTCATCTTTCCGTTCTGGCTCCTGTTCACGATCAAGGTTTCTGCGAATGAACCAATTCATCCACCTCAGTCTTTCTCAGACCCCGATGATGGGAGTCTTCGCGCCGCGCGACTGCCTTGTGCTTCACAAAAAAGCATGTGTCACCTTCACCTGTCACCATCACCCACAAAAACAAATCCTGTCAGCGGTTCGAACTTGGACGTTTTCACAGCGATTTCGCCTGAGTCCCTCCGCCCAAGTCCCCGTCCATTTACGAGAGTCTCTTATAGAGCTCGAGAGAGACAGAACTCATTCTGACTTGCTCTAGATCTAAGCCTTCAACAGCGACTCCCCAAGCGACTCCAACAAGTCCTATCAAACACCATCAGTGATGTGCCCCAAACCGAAAAACTGTAAAATGTTCAAACTCCGCGGAGACTCAACGGCATTTTTAATTGGAAAAATTTAAAAGCGACTACATACAAGTGCACCACTATCTATCAACCTGTGTCCTGATGCCGCCAAAACCACGGCCTGTGGTCATTGAAGGTCATATAATACTCTTGGAACTCCAGCCCCCACCAAGCCTGGCAGCGCCTCCTTGCCTCCGCCTACGACAACTGCTTGGCCCTTGGGAAGTATCTGGTCTCCACACTGCCGTCTACTGCTGTCACCTCCTCCTGGTGCAACCCGATTGGCATCGCTGGTGATCTAGAAAGAAGGGTTTGTCAAAGAAACCATATTGATTGTCGTCAAAGCACCTGCAGTCATCTTTGTGGAATGAGCATAGGCAGGGCCGCTCGCGGAGGTATGGTTAGGACAGCGAATCTGTCCCCCTTTGACCAAGCCAGAAACAAGTACCAGACCTTTGACTGATCCCACACCCCCTGACTCAGAGGAGAATCCTCCCAAGGGTTGAGAGTGAGAGACCTGTACTGGAAAATGCGGAGTGAATAAAGACTCTGTTAGATTTAGATACAATCAATGGTCAAATGATACAGGATAAGCCTAAGGGATGCCAGCGTCCATGCAGTGGATGAGGGCGCTGGTGCATACCTGGAATATGCGGAGTGAATTTGAATGAATATAGACAGAGCGCTGAAGAAAGCCATGTCATACTTTCCAGCTCTGGCATAGACCCAGGGTGTCAGTGGCTAAGTTACAAGTTCTAATCCTACTATCTTCAATATCACATTCCAGCAAGGCTTTAGAGCCGAAAAAGAAAGTCATGGATTAGTTAGGAAGTAGGTATAAAAGTATCGTATAGGAACATCTCCTGCGTGAAGAGTTGGAAGAGTGTGAAGAAAGTAGTAGTTGAATAAACTTTGACATCTCCTCGCACGACGATTCTGGCACTGAGTACCCTTGCCAGATCCATCCCAACGACTCAACTTTGATACTTGGACGTATTTTTCTAGGTCTCCTGACGGAGGGTAGGTGTTTACACTTCTCGCACCGTTTTACACCCCCTTTGTATGAGACTTTTATTCTGTGACAGGACTCTCTCTACCTTGAGCCACGTTGAGATTCGGATCCCCTGTTTACACTTCGCACGTTTTGTTGTTGATTTGTTCCAGTCAGTGACTCAGTGTGGGTGGCCTTATACTCATCAATCAGGTCACGGCCCTTGGTCAATATCATCATCAATTCCAAACAACCATTGGTCACTCTCTGGGACCTATCCAGCCCACCTCACTAACCACTGGGGGTACTTCTTCTTCCCAGCATACATCCGTGTGTCCAATATAGCCTCCATTTTGTATTCTGCTGTATTGTTTTTATTGATGACAGGTGGAGGTTAACGTTGTGATGGAGCCCAGCAGTGAGGAAAGAAGGAATTGTTGATGGTTTGTAAGGGATGAGTTCGGAGGTGTGGAAGATTGGGGGTGTACAGGAAGTGTTGGTGGAAGGGCGAGTTTGAAGTTGTTGTTGTCCAAGACCTCTACATTTACATGTTGAATGAGTGAAGCCATGGGAGTTGGAGTTTGGTAGATTGGTTGGTATCAGGTTCCCAACGGATTCCATCTTGGCCCAAGAGCACTTAACAGCCAACAACATAGGTGGGACTGGGATTGTAAGCTGCTGCCTGGGCATTTTGGGTGTAGATTGGGGTAACGTTAGTGTGTTAGTGGGTGGAGTAGTTCTTTGACATCAGTCTTCAGCCATAGATGCGGATACCCTCGCGTCAGCTTATTTGGCCTGTTCGTGAAGCTGGCGTTCAAACTGGCGTTGCTGGTCTTGGAGGCTGTTGGTGGACTCATTGTGGAGGTGGTAACATGTCTTTCCGCATTAATATTCAACCCACTTATGCCAGCACCAATCCTAACTCCAGCCTCATCCGGTCCGCGAAGTGTGCATGCACTGTTGAGGGCGGATGCGTGGGGGCACAGGCTCGTCATTGCCAGGCAGAGTGGGGGGCAGGATGGGTTCATGATGATCTTCATTGAGGGCCTGTGTGAGGGGGTTGATTGATGATGGGCTGCGAGGTGGGCTGTGTGGTGTAGGCATTCTTGCTTATGTTGGCCTAGTTGGCGGGGAGTCAGTTGTGCCAAAATAGATTTGGAGAACTATCTGTAGCCCGGTGTTCTCAAATATCTGGGAAAGTGCTCTTGTACTGGAAAATGCGGAGTGAATATAGACTCTGTTAGATTTAGATACAATCAATGGTCAATGATACAGGATAAGGGATGGCAGCGTCCATGCAGTGGGTGAGGGCGCTGGTGCAGACCTGGAATATGCGGAGTGAATATAGACAAAGAAAGATAATGTCATACTGGTACCAGCTCCAACATAAACCTAGGGTTTCAGTGGCTAAGTTATGAGTTCTAATCCTACTAGTACTATCTACGATATGACCATTGAGCAATGGGGACTCCCACAACGGTGGACTACCAAGTACCAACAGTTATCCTTGCTTGCACGACCTTAGTGCGCCAAGTTGAGTCAGCGGCACCTGTCTCTGCGCGGGTGCTTTTGAGATCTGGCTCAGATTATCAGATAGAGTGGTTGTGTGTTTTCAAAGATCTCATTTTCGGTGTTCATTCACATATATTTTTCTGATGTTTTCTGTTGGAGCATGATGGCGCCGGCACACAATTCTGCATCAGTTTTGACACAGACGTCAGGAATGTACACACTAGTAGTAGGTTATTTACCTCGTGTTTATTGGCTTCATATGCCAAGGACCTCGGCATATTGAATAGCCTAGCCTAAATAGTACATGGCCAAGACCAAGCCTTGGCTTACACACGAACTTGGGAAAAGCTCATCCATCAATCCTTACCAGCGCTTGCGAACATGTCTTCCACCATGTTGACCAAACCAACAAGGGCAAGTCCAGTTTCAAGTGCCGCCTTCCCCACAGCAAGGTGCAAACTATCAAGCCTGGAATGGTTCGGTGACTCGTCACGTCACAACCTTGGACATGCATTATGAGTACGTGCTGGAAAAAAGGGTACTTGGATGGAACCAAGACTGATCCAGCTGCTTATGTTGCCGCCAACGCCTAGCCTTGTCAGTTCAACACCATCAATGACCATACGGACGCAGTCGCGAGGTTGTCACCCCTGTCACAGGGTGATTCGCGAGATCCTCCATCATATACCCAACGCAATGGTGCAGACTCTTGATCAAGAGACTCATGATCCTATGGTCATTATGAGGGAGTTAACGTTGGAACGTTGGTACCAACCTGGTTCTTCCAACAGCGTGCAAAAGGCAATGGATGTCTATAGTGACTTGCTGAAGGATCCGCGTGAAAGCATTGCAGGCAATTTGCAGCTTACTTTGTGCGCTTTTGGGCACTTCGCACCATTGTCCAGAACCATGTTATCGTTCAGGCCTTCAGGTTCTCCGCACTCATAAGTGTCACAGCCGGGTTGTTGATAATTCTGCGCAGCATTCCAACATGGTCAGCATTATAATCAACAACCCGGCTGTGACACTTATGAGTGCGGAGAACCTGCCCGCAGAGGTGGAGACTCACCGCAAATGTGCTGAGGCCCCTGCTAAGCAAGGTGGAAACAGCGGAAAAACCGCTGGAGGGGGAGAGCAATCTAACCTTGCTGTTGCTGGTCCACGTACTCCGCGTTATATAAGCCTTGCAAGGAAAGACCGACTGTCACTTCACACCCAAATAGGATGTGTTCTAATGTTTCGGTGTTGAAGTGACAGAACTGGCACGAGAGGGTCACGGTTGTGAGTGTCCGGTCAAAAGACCGCCAAATTAACACAAAGCGCCACCTTTTCAAAGAGAATGCTTCTTTCATACTCTGCCATCTCCCCAAATCAGAAAAAGGAATATGCGCCACCTCATATGTATCGTCGGCCTGCCTCTCATTCCCTTCCATGCTTGGTAAACAGGAACAACCCGGGGCATCAGTTGCGGACCCTTTGGATACACCCCCTGTGGCCGACCCTCACCAGGCCAAACCAGCTACACCCAAACCGCTTTTCTCTGCGTATTGACACCCTAACCGCGTGCGCACATTGATTGATTTTTATTCTGGCGCAGCCCAATGTTGGCTATTGCCAAACCTCCCTGGTATACATCATTACATGTCTCCTCTGTCACCCACTACATCAGCTGCATGTTTCTGGGATTTAGCTGGAGGTGAGGAAGGGACTGTGGCCAGTGTGCCATATCTGATCAGAATCCGTCCTGAGCCAAAAACGCAGAGGACAGGCGATCAACATATGCGGGATTTGAGATCCATCCGCACCAAGTGTCGAACCCTAGGTGCCGCCATCACTAAGAGGCCCTTATGCCCTCGTCGTTGACCTACATTAGGAGGTGGGGGTGTAGACCACCCCGCCACAAAGGTGTGATTTTGTTTGCGTGTGAATATTTCCCCAAACCAGTGTTCCGCTACCACCACCACATCCATCTCCGCATTCATTAGCATTTAGCACAAGAAGAGAACTTGGCTGAGTTAAGCCCATTTGTATTGAAATAAGACAACTTAATCGTTATGGGCTGCAATAACCCCCTGCGGAACCTCCTCAATGCCCTCAGCCCCCAGATTTAAACTGACTTCCTGCTCCTTGATCATGAAGGGTAATTTTTTTTTTTTTAACTTTGGTTTATTTACTTGTCTTCTCACAACGTTTACATATTGCACTCGAAAGGGTCTCCTAGAGGACGCTATCTTTGCTTGTATTCGTAATCATCCCGTCGCCTTGAGGTTTCAAGAATAGTCAGCCGACGAGGGTCAACAGCACCTGCACTGCCCCTTCACCCCCCTCTCTTGCCTTCCTTCTCTCTTGGTCAGGAGGGCGCCCTTGGTCCTGGTCCTCCGCCTTGTCACAACGGGCGTCCCACTTGGCGCGGATGAGTTCCTGACGTCGCTGTTGGAGGAGCTGTGCTGCCTCGTGCGTTGTGGCTTCATCGTATATGGGTGAGCGGACGGTGGAAGCAGGATTGCATAATGGGTTGTTGGGGCAGGTTCCCATGTGGGTGGCCCATGCAGTCCGCAGTCCAATCTGTTGCAGCCGGGCTGGTCTTCGGCATTGGGGGGATCCCTCGTTTGTTGTGGTCGTGTGGTGTGTGGCTTTGGGTTCGCCACAGTCCTGGCAATGGTCGCATGCTTGGGCAAGGCGGCTGCATGTCAAGCGGAGGTTTTGTGTTTGTTGGTTGCGTGGGCTCAGCTTGCGTGTGGAGGCTTCTTCTGGCTCGTCACTACGAGATGTGTTGCGCCCTTTCCCCTTGAACGATCTTGTCACATCAGGTCTTCCAAATGTCTTCTTGGAGGTTGGTGATGCAGGTGCGGTATGCTTTGGCGATGTCAAGGTGGGTGGTTGTAGCGGCATGTGCTGATATCTGCGGCTGGGTTGTCCAGGGTGTGCGTGCAAGGATTGCAGTTGGCTGAGGTAAAGAAGGAAGTTTTCCCACGCCCAAGGAATGACACCAGCGAGGAAGGAGTCTGCAGTGGCGCGTGCGCACTGTTCCCATATGTGTCTCCAGTATTGCTGTTGTTTGGGGATCCAAGTAATCCGTGGGTCGGCTGCCGTACTCATGCAAGCTGCGAGGGGCTTCAGGGGGAAGTGGTGTGCATGGGCCTGCTGCTGGTGTTGTGGGGTTGATGTCCCAGCAGGGGAGGGACTTGATGATACGACGAAGTTCCCAAGCATAGTGCTGGTTGGTTGCGGGGTTGGTGATCCAGAGTAATGTCGGCAAGGGTTTCTGCTAGTTGGGTGAGGTGGGAGGTGGTGGTGGTGGCGGCCTTCGGGCACCGCCAGACGTGGTCTTGGGTCTCGGCTTCTGCGTTGCAGCGGGGGCACATTGCAGTGGCATAGAGATCCGGGTTTGCAGCAGTGCATGGTGGCTAAAGTGGGGAGATTGCCGGCTAATAATTGAGTGTGGTACGTTCGCAGGGCGGAAATGCTGCTCCTTGTGAACGGGCTGGTTGGCTGCAATCTGTTGTTGATGTTTTGTAGACGTGTGCTTGGCCAATTGACGGAGATGTGGGTGAGCTGGTGTTGGTTTTGCAGGTCGCAACTGATACCGGCAGGGGTCCCTTCCAGTTTGAGCTTTTGAACGAGGTGGGGTGTCTCCAACAGGGCACCCCTGCCAAGGCTTGCTCCTGTTGTTGGAGGAAGAGGCGGAAATCTCCTTCGATTTCGCGTTTGCGGTGCGTGAAAATGTATATGATGTTGTTGGCGGGGTGGAGAGTCCGTGAGGTGATTGTGTGCATCGCGGTGGAAGGGGTTGGGGAGGGGCTTGTGGCCAGACCCACTAGTGCGTCCGCGCGCTCGTTTCCCCCAATCCCCGAGTGTCCCTTGACCCATTTAAGGGTTACTGGTGCAGGTCGGGTTGTTGCCATGATAGCTCGGATGGCTGACCAGGTGGAGGCGCTGGGGATGCATGCAGATGGGTTGGCGGAGGGTGAGGCGATTTGCAGTGAGTACCTGCGTCTGCCAGGACTGGACGGTGGTTTGACTATCTGTGTAGAAAAGCAGTGTTCGGTGAGGGGAGATGCATTAGTGCGTGGTAAATGGCACTAAGTTCAGTCTTACCAGATATATAGTTCTCTCCTTTCTTTGTTTTTCATTTTTTTTCCTTTAGCTTTTTGTGTTCGTAGCGTGATCGGCAATAGTCCTTTTGGGGCTGCGCCTGAAGAAATACATTCATTCATACATTCATTCCAAGTGAGATCCCAAGTCCATCCCGTATTTCGTCCACATATCTTACTGCAAAGAGTTTTGAGCTCTACATCCTTCAAGAACGAGCTGAATGAAATGTTTCGCTTACAGTAATTGCCCACACTACACTGTGATATTGTTAAAGGGTTTGAAATTGAAAGGTTTTTATGGATTATTTGTTCAACTGTGGGTTCGGCTTCTGCTATAATTAACTAACCTTGTTGTTTGGCAGGCGAAATGGTCAAGGACGTGTTTATTGTAAGATTCCCTATTTCCTTGTGATTGCATGCGTCCAAAAAGAAAAGCGTTCAGTAAGGGTAATGCGAGGGAGGCTTTCAATAAATTCCAATGGCTTGCTAGTCTGACAGTGTGACAAGTACGGGTAGGTACCACGAATCTGAGGCATCTAATTTTCCTTCCAGCGCCATGTCTCCATGGGGGAATAACAAGAATCAGGTGTCAATGGAAAAGAGTGAGAGAATTCCAATGCAGCCAACAGTACTCATGAGCATTTTATTGAGAGTCAAGAGGTCATAGTAAGAAGCCTGGACAGGCGTCATGTGAGGAGAGCAATTTGCCCTGTACAAATGATGTGATGGACAAGCAAGAGCGTTGAAACCATGAATGATCTCAAACACGCTCCGCATTACGCTGCGGCCGCATTTGTTGTTGATGGCTACGCTGCCAGTCCTGCTGTCAGTCTCGCCACTGCCAATCCAAATTCACCATCGTCATTGTCACAAGCGCTCAGCATTGTAATGAGAGTCAAGAGGTCATGGTAAGAAGCCTGACAGGCGGCATGAGGACAGCCGTTTTACCCTCTACCATGATAATGGAGACGTGATGGACAAGCCAGAGCGTGCAAAACATGAATGAGATGTTTTTTCAAGCATGAAAAATGTTGAAACGGTATGGTATGATTCGGAGGTGTCGGAACCAACCAATCCATCAAGTACCTTCAGCATCGGAACCTTGAGGCTACAGTGTTCTCAAACGGACGTCATGGTCAAGATCCAGAACGTCAGATTTAGCCCTGACTTGTCGCGCTATATCTTGTCCTCGGACATGCACATCGAGATTGATCTCTTTGAGCAACGCCATCCGAAGGAAAGACACGTTCTGACGGACAAAAATGGGACAGTGGTCGTGAGACTGCGCAGGCAGGGAGGATTGGGATTCTGGACCATGAAGAAAACGTTGCACACAGCAAATCCAAACGCAGCGACTGATCACAAAGCCCTGGAACACAGAGATAAGTTTTCCTGGTGGAAGTTCTTGCATGAGCGGTTGGGTCATATTTCTGGGAGGAAACGTAGGGCTGTGGTCAATCATGAGTTAGCAGATTTGGGCGATTTTGGAATGAAAGATTTTGACCGACTGGACTGTTGTGTTTGTTCCATTGCCAAATCCAGAGATTGAGCGTTGCAATCCACTTCCGATCCTGACATATTTGAACCATTATGGCGTATCTCTGTCGACCGTCTCGTACAGTTGAAAGTGGAGACCCTAGCAACGGGTGCTTCCTCCGTTCTCCTGCTGCGTGATTAGGGCACTGGATACACATCCTGCGTCCCCAAAAGGGCGGTGGGTGCTGTCGATTACATTCATGGGGAGGTGGAGCACTTGGAGTAGGAGACAGAAAGGCGATTGATGGATCTTCATGTTGATGGTGAATTCAACATGGAGAAGATGCGATCATGGTGCCCCAAGGAAGGGGTCAAGTTGGAGGGCACTCCAATCGTCATCCTCGTGCAATCCATATGGGGAACAATCACTACAGACGCTTACGCCGTAACAACCTGCCTAGTGGAACGGATGGAACTGCCCGCGGAGATCTGGCCCTTTGCTGTCTTGCACGCTGCAAACGTTCTCAACACCACACGGACGCACTGCCTTGGAGAATAGACAACCCTGCACCACACTATGTTTGGAAGAAGGCGGCCTGTTAAGCACCTCAAAGTGCTTAGCTGCCAAGTATTTGTAAACATTCTGAAAGAATAGCAAACGAAATTCAGTTGTAAGGCTTGAGAGGAAATCTATCTCAGACCATTCACCATCTATCAATTCGTTATGCCTCTTGACAGTGCCAGAATCGTGAGAAAAAGGGCTGTGACGTTCAAAAAGGAGGTATTCCCTAAACCTGTCCGATTGGGGGTGGACCGCGGTGGATATTGAATTTTGACCCAACTCCTCATCGATGGTGATGATATCGGTGCTGACCTCCCTGACGGTAACAGCGGTACAACCCAAGTACGAGAAGAGCTTGTCAGGACTGAGCCGATGGAGATCCCATAAAGAAGTTGGACAGAGAACATGCAGCTGTTCAATATTGACGAAGCTCCAGCACCGGTGGAACCCATTGGGAGGCTTTCAAGCCAATCCCAAGCGAGCATTGCAGAACCATGAGGACACCAACTAACCCCGAAGCTCACGCTGAAGTCGGTTTAGAAGACGGGCGCGATGATGAACCAAACACTCACATCATGACAACGCACAGCAAGTCTAGACAGAAACAGCTGGGGAAAGGTGGAGCCGGCAAATGCAAGGGTCCCACCGTACCCGAACTTGGATGACGTAAGCAGCAACGTTGAAGGGCACTGCACGTCCTGATTACAGGTGATCATAATCCTGTCGGAGGGAAACAGAACAGTCCCTTAGCCCTGCCAGAGGGCCAGAGTGGATGGCAGATGGACCCGACGACCAGAATGCCTGAGTGTTCTTAAGCTTGATATGAGTATTGAAGGTGTGGAAACAAGCGCGAAGAAACCCCAACTGCCAAAGTGACGCGAAGACCGAAGAAAGTCCCAGGCGTCAGCTACCACCTTTTGCTTGAAACAGGGGACACTGACTTGAGGGAGAAGATGCGAGAGCACAGTGAACTTCCAAATCCCTTGAGGTGCGCTGAAGCAATCGCTAGTCCTGATTGGCTACTCTGGCAAGTGGCTGAAAAAGAGGAGAAGGGGCGAATGGAGGAACTTGGCGTCTGGAAGTTGGTTCCAAGACCAACGGATGCACCAGTTGTCAAGAGCCCAGGGTTGAACTTGGGGTTTTGGGTCAATTTTGAACTTAGACGCGTTGCTGCGTGTTACCCTCTTTTGGTTTTCTTTTGTGATTGGGGCCCATTTCCTTTTTAGTACGGACGCAGACCGTGTTGTTTTGCTTTTGTCTGCTCTTGATTGAGGGAGATCTGCTCCATTCGTTCTTCTCTAATTTTGTTATTCACGTGGACAGCCGGTTTAGTTTAGAGTGATTTTTTATTCTAGAGAAAAAGGGGGGAACTTGAAAGGAAAAACATACATGGAGATGAAAACAGAAACTTTGTCTTTTTACACACAACCACTAAACCGAAAAAGATCTCCAGAGGACCGATGCGTAGACAGGTGCCGCGACTCGATAAGGCGTAAAAAAAGTCGTGCAGGTGGAGTGTACTATGACATCTGGAAGTCGTGCCAAGATTGCGGCACGTGCACAAGATCTTCAGCTGGTTTTTTGTTGTTTTGGGAAAGCCTAGACGTTGAATCCTAAATTTCGTGAGTTTTGACGACTACGTGACAGCCGTTTAGGTCTTAGTCGCCAGATTGGCAGTCGTATCTCCATCTGGACTCAAGTTTGTCGCGATTGTGAATTCATTCGAAGCCTCAAAACTCGATCATTTGGTTCGTGTTACACTGTTATCGGAACTCAGCTCCAACATGTTGGACCCGACAGCATTGCTTGCAGCAATTCAAGACTTTCTGGCCAAGACTTTGGAGGGGCGGAGAGGAAGGACAGGGCGGGCAGAAGTTGAGTTGGAGGAGTTGGCAGTGGTCAAGACTGAAATAGGGAGTTTGATGGGATGAAGGCGACGGAGTACTGGGGGAACTGCAGCGCATTGCTAAGAAGATTGAGGTGGCATTGGACAAGGGATTGATTGGGCATGCTAGCAAGGTACGTTCGGGGGACAAGCGAGTTCTTATGAGAAACACATGAAGGCGAGTGAAGGTGATTGGAGGAGCGTCTTTAAGCAGGTGACACTCGAGCTTTACTGTAGCAAAAACAGGACTTGACCGACGGTGGTGGCGTCCTGTTGTTGGCATGGGTGCTCGCAAAGAAGGATGTGGAGCTGAGCGAGCTTCCAGTCGACTTCGAGAGTTGCTGCGATACCTTACCCTCAGTGGAGCAGGCGGCTTTGGGGTTGAAAAGGTGGAACCATTCCAGCAAGCAGTAGGAAAGTCCTCCCGGCAGAAACATTTGAAGGAGCTGGAGAAAGAACTTGAAGATTGGGATTGGGAGACAGGGATCTCAGAAGATTGGGGGAAGGTTGGGGAGCTCTGGAGGCGGTAAAGAAGGTGGTTAGGAGACAACTTCGCAGTGCCTGGCTCAGAGGGTCAGCAGACGAGGGTGATGGATTGGGGCAGCTGGCCTGCCTGAAGCAGGCAGAGGGTCATCTAACGCTGCTACTGTACCTGCCACATCAACAGCTGCATCTAACACCAGCACTCCAGAGGTTTATGCTCTCGCTCGTTGCCTTGGGGAGCTCTCTTTGAAGTACGCGCATCTTGAGAGGGCTGGGGTTGTTCAGCCGCAAGCAAACACCATTACTAGTCGGAGTCCGGGTGGAAATCTTGGGGCTGGAGGTTACAAGGGTACGCGGCCATTGAGGTATCTTTGGTGCAATGCGACTGACCATCGGCGACAGGAGTGCTCCGAGTTCAGCAAGCTCGTGTGTCAGGGAGACATTGTGTTGGTAAATAGGAAAGCTGTTCTGAAGGGTGAGACAGAACCGATCCCACTCAACCCGGGGCGGGGAGGCTCGCGAACTCTTGTCTTGGGGCAACTTCCTTCTGCTAACGCCGTGCAGTATTCAGTCAAAGGAGAGTCTGCGAACTCTGTTGCCGAAACCTACTGGGTGGAGATTGCTGAATCCTTTTCTGTCAAACTTGAACCTCAACCAGTGAGGGTAGCGCAGAGTGGGCAGGTGCAGGTAGTGCCAGTTGCGGAGATGCAGCAAACAGCGGAGCAGCTTCCACAGAAAACTCCAATGGACGCGGAGTCTGTCCGGAGGTATGCGGAGAAGCCTAACAAGAACCGAAATATTGCCTACGTCGGGAGGGGCAGGGGCCATCGTCAGCCACGCGGGGCAAGAGAACGCGGGTTGAGAGCGAGCCTGTTGTTGAGATTCCACAGCGTTGAACTGCCCTGAGGACAACCAGATCGGACCCGAATATTTCTGGACAGCTCAGAAGGCAAAGGGAGAGAAGGGTGTTGAGAAGGAGAGGGCGAAAGTACAGCAACCCGCATATTGTTTCATGTCAGACGTCGAGAACGCTGTCAATCTCAAGGAGGCTCTGGAGGAAAGGATTCTTGGTGCGGGAGTGAAGCTGACTCTTGGTGACTGGGTATCATTTGCCGGGACTTGTGCGACGTCGTCATCCAAGCCATTCGTCAAAAGAAGCAGCTTACTGGAGAAGCTATCGTGGCCATGTTGGACGCGGAGTTTGAGGTGGAGGAAGATTTGAGGGAAAAAATTGAAGAGGAGATTAAAGGTCACCAACCTCAACTTGAACCAGAGGTGGAAGAGGAGACGGTCGGAGGCATGGTTGGCGCTTATGTTGCAGAGGTCTTTTCCATTGATTAGGCTACAACCTCCAGTGCCGCGGAGTCTTGCTGAAGTGGGTCGTGATCTCGATTTCATGCGGCGTTACTGGGCCATGGGGTCGCCTACGTTCAACGTCAAGGTCGAGGGGATTTCTCGGCCAGTTCTCGCGTTGCTGGACATTGGGTCTGAGATCAACATTGCACGTCAGGACATTTGGGAGGAAGGGCGTTGGCCTATCGACTTGCAGCATGGTTGCAACGGAGACAGGAAGTCTCTTTGGGGCGTGTGTTGCTGTGGAATGTCACTTTACGTGACATGTGCATTGACTCCAACTTCTTTATTCGCATTTGTTGTGAGTTACATTGTGAAAAATAATCATGAATGTGGACCGATATCGGTTGATATTGCTCATGGCTGTGCAGTGTAAGGACTAAGAAGCACTTGTAGGGGATTGATATCGATCAATATCATATACAAATTGTCCTATTTTGGAGAAATACATTGAGAAAAATGTCAAATGTATTGTTGTCTTATTCTTTAATTACTGTTACATGTAATACTATACACAATGTCATCAGTCTTCATCATGATCCCCAATCAAGATGGCATTCTTCTCTTTCCTATCCAATTCTACAAAACAATACACATTCAAACCCCTTCTTCCCTTTCAAAAACCACACATACAAGCTTCGCAGATGCTACATTCTTTGTAATTCGATCCTGAGTTGTCGAAAGAGGTGGTGTTTCCTAGAAGGTCCAAAGAGGTTGTGAAGTGTGAGTTCCATCAAAGTAAAAGATCCAGAGAATGGTCACCATGTATTGGAACCAAAACGAAACATGAAGCTTTCTTTAATGATGGTTACCAGATGGGGGAAAAATGCAAAACGTACAGTCTGATGCTTACCATCCTGTTTATTACTTCCATCAATATAGTCATCTTCTCCGCTCTCTTGGCACTCTCAAACTTCTTCTTGTCCACCTTCTGGGCGATGGTTGGATTCTGCTCAAGGAACATTTCGAGTTCAGGTATTGTTGCCTTTGAACCAAACAGCTTCAACCCAGGAAAGTTTTTGCGTGTCGTCTCACACCACTCGCGGAAGTTAGAAGGTTGTTTACCCGCCATTCGTCTACGTGGGCGCTCGATAACATCAATGGTGTGGGCTTGTTTTTCTTCTCTAGTGAACGTCTCTTGTACCACAAACTTTTTCCTCATAATTGTCTAAGTGCGCCTGTGTTGCTTACAAAAATGAAAACATGCCCTTGCCACAAGAACATCGAAGCTGGGTCTGCCAAAATCATGGGTGATATCAGCCGATATTGATGGTTTGTACCTTGAAGGACACACATAGCTACATATTGGTCATTGTTGCCCACTAGAAACATTGGGTGATATCAACCAATACAAGGCTTTGAGTGCTTCCAGCTCAGTGCACAAACCATTGGTATCGGTTGATATCAATCATGACCATGAGTGACAATGGGCGCATAACGTTGAATATCATAATGAATGATATTGATATCCGTGAATATCACTCGATATCATTCATTTTGGTAATATCGGCTGATATCCATCGAAGTCGTGTCAATCTGTTAATACTTTGGGGTGAGTGGGAGCCGCGAATATCAATTTTCGCCAGACCCAGGGAAGTCTTTCAAGATAGCGATGGAGAGTGGGGTTGTTTCTTATGTCAGGATTGAGGAGATGGCTAGAGGAGAACGGCAGAAGGTGAAGAAGGCGGAAGAGAGGTTGGGGAAGGAGGGGTTGCTTAAAGAAGGGGAGGAGGTGTCTGGTGTTTACGAGCAAAAGCGTGGACTGGAGATATTCGTCCAGTTGCGCAGCAGCTCCCTGAGGACTGCAAGAAGATTATCGAGGAAGCACAGTGGGATCCTATGTTGAGAGACTCGGCGGAGATCAGTCATGTTTGAACAGAGGAGACGCTGAACTCGGTCAAGATTAATGACGGGTTGCTCTTGGCCAAGCGCGAGGCTTTGCGGGAGATTCTACGAGAGAATGGGCGAGCATTTGCTTTCAAGGCTACAGAGATGGGAAGTGCAGACCCGAAAATCGTTCCGCCAATGGTTATCTTTATGGTGCTGCATGGAACATGTGGCCATTGCCAGTGCCAAAAGCACACCTTCCGAAGCTGATTGGCTTGCTGAGGGAGAAGCTGGAGGCGAGGATTTTGGAGAAATTGTTGGCGCCATATTCTTCGCAATGGTTTACGGTGCCAAAGACGATGGGAGCATTGCGATTCATTTAGGACATGCAACCTGTCAACAAAGCCACCATTCACAACGTTGGTACTGCTCCGATTGTACAGGACTTCACTGAAGAGGTTGCTGGGTGCGCGATATGCTCGATGGGAGATCTGTATTCTGGTTATGATGAGTTTCAACTTGCGAAGCAGAGTTCGGACCTGACAACCATACGCATACCACTGGGACTTCCTTGTATGTGTACGCTGCCACCGGGGGCGATGAATTCAGTGGTTCGTATGCAAGGGGCGATAGAACAGGTTCTTCCGCAGTTCATTCCAGCCAAACCCATGCCGTTCATCAAGGCGTGTGGACTCAATGAGGTGGGGCTACCAGGTCACACACAATGTTTGGTATGGCCGACCTTGAAATAGACATAAATAACAAATATCGCGGTGACTTGGTGCGTAGAGACCTGAAATCATCAAATTGACAGGGCTTTTGGATGATATAAATTGCATGTTGATGGCATGCCTGTGTGTTGAGATATCCCGTTGCAAATGGAAAAATAAGCGTGTCTGGATGACGCAATATAAAACTGGGGGATGGTGTAACGTTCTGGGACATATTTCCATGAATATTCCACGTACAGCAAAATGCAAATAATACTGAGTATGCAGCCGCTTTGGCACTATCAAACAGTACTAAGATAGTTGCAATCATGTGGATGACGGGGGGGCCGCAGCGTGCGCGATTATCTGGCTGCTGCGCGAGAATGCGCGGGATCCTTCAAATTCCCATCTGCCATGGTCTCCGCGGTCACGTGCTATTGTTCTGCGCCCGATATTGAGACCAAAAACGACTCTTATTGGATATCAACAAATCCCGAAAATTGAGAGCCATCAAGACAGTGAAGAACAATCAATTTTTACTGCTCGTCCGGACTATGGGAGATGCGTGATCCGGTAGCCCCACCTTAAGGTGTTTTCAACTGGAGGATACTGAAAGGCGGTGAGCCGATCTGTGACTTCCTGTTGAAGTTCTTCAACCTCTAATAAAACTGGAAAGTACAGCCGGAGGACTGGGCTGTTGCCAAAGTTGTTTACCTACATAAAGGGAAGGGTGCTCCTCGGGAGCATTTGACAGCAACCGGCCAATCAGTCTTCCCTCGTGTGTAGGAAAGCTGTTTACAATGCTGCTGTACCGTCGTATTGGTAGCATTGTGGATCCGCAGCTTCCCTTCGAACAATTTGGCTTCTGGTCAAAGAAAGGAACTCGCAACTGTCTATGGCTGATAGGTGAAGCATACAACAATGCAAACCGAGGCCACTGCTCACGGTTCTACGTGGGATGATTGATGGTTGTAAAGCCTTCGACACTGTATGGAGAGCAGGGGCCGGAGCGTTCTGGAAGCTCCACAACATAGGCCTCACTGATTGACTGTGGTTGATGGTGAATTTGTGGTATTAAGGATCAACCATCCAAGCATCTTGGCGCGGACTTGAAACAGGTACTGTGGAACTGAGCCAAGGTGTGCGCCAAGGTTGTGTCTTTTCGGGCTTATTCTACACTGTGTATGTCAGCGACCTCTCCAAAGACTTTCGCGCTCTTCAGGGCGCCTCGCTGAATCTACACAACCAACCCCTACATATCACCAACATTCTTTATGGAGACGACCTCGCCATCCTTGCAAACACACCCGCAGATTCTCTAGCGCCTTGAATGTGCCAGCGCTGGAGTCATGGCAGACGATGGCGACTTCTCATCAACACTGACAATTCCGAAACAATGGCCCTCCGTCTCCCCCTGGCCATTCGGGCAAAGTGCCATCACAAAGAAAGAGTCGGTCCGTTACTTGGGTGTCTATCCTATCTGACAAGAAATGGTCGCGGCTTGCTCTCTTCAGACAAGCACTTCGACCTAAGGATCTGTTCCGCTGAAAAATGGAACAACCAGATATATCGTTATTTATGGAGACATGCTGGGCGCCTGGGCGGTCGAAGTAATGTGGAAAAATGCGATCCGGCCCACCCTCAAATAGGGAGCTGAAGCTATCGTCCACTCCCCTTCTGTTTGAGCACAGCTGGAAGCCCTCCAGCGTAAGTCCAATCGTGTATTCTCAAGTGGATCGACATGACAACAACATAACCTGGAACAATGGGGAACTAGGATGGGAGTCTCTGACCAGCAGGTTTGCCGCCCTTCGCATCTATTGGCATCATTTGCACACCCTAGACCCACAACAACCACTACACCAAATCTACCTCGCCAAGCAATTTCATATCCGTTCCTTGGGTCCTTCGGAAGCCAACCTCCTCCAACCGTTGGCATACAAGTACTGGACCAATTCCAATATGCTCAGACTCAGAGACATCAACAAAGCCGACTGGAAGGCCCTGATATGGAACCGCCTGTCAGCCAGAGAATCTTGTGGGTGTCACACTGTCGTGCGTTCTATTTCCTACACCTTGTTCGCGACCTGACGAATAGGCCAAAACAGACCTTTGAACATGTAAAATGACCGTCAATAAGCAAGCAACATGTAGATGATTTTATTAATGGTGTAGATCGACTATATGGGGCACAAAACAGTGTTTATTGGAAGGAGGGCATGCTCCGTCTTCTGCAAGACTTTGATTCTCGGACTTAGGACTCAAAATAAAGTATCTTGCTGTTACGTTTTCTACGTGCTATACATCAAGCTACCATATGCTAACTTTTGGTGTGTAATGGAATACTCATATAATACGCACATATTCAATGAGAATATGAAATGACCTAACACTTAGCCTTCTCGTCCTTTTCCTTCCTAACGTTACCAAAGTGCCAGACCAGGGATTCTGTACTAAGATATTTGACCATGTCCCGACAGTTCTGGCACTTGAAGCATAGGAAATCTGCCATAAAAAATGCCTTGATCTGTTGACGCCTGTGGAGCACAGCTACACGGTAGAGTTGGTTCTTTCAATGACATTTCCTGTAATAGGTCACCAAAGGTATGGCTTCTTCAAACATCCAGAGGAGAGCATAAATGAAGGCCGTTCGAGTGTACCTGTTGGTGTTTGCAGTGTGGAGCATGAGGGTATTGCGTACATCAGAAAGGATGTCGGAGCGTATGTTTTGCCAGGCGTTTAGAGCAAAGGCCAACATGCCCACTTGCCATGCAGGGGCCAATTTGACGTTGGAATAATCGAAGCCAGGGAATTCTGCCACCCAGATAGGCTTGAGGCTCGAGCAATTCCCAACTCCATTTGAGAAGATCTTCTTGTTCGTTCAGAGCAATGTGCATTATATCAGGCACTGCGACAATGGATTTGACTGCCTCAAAGCAGTCTGCCATAGTTCGCCCCACCTCGATTCCACGGCGTCCTGTTTGATCCATCCACATCACAACCAGTCTTTTATTGAAGACGTAAAAATTGCCGACAATCACGACAGAATTCGTTTCAAGATACTTCTCAAGAAAGTCAGCGATCCGGAGGATATTGTAGAGATTCTAGGGTTGGAGACTCAGAGCACTGGTCCAGGAGTTTTGAACTCCTTTCTTTACCTTTTCTCAGTCATAGCATTTTATGTAGTGCAGGTTTTAGGCAAGAGAGTAGACATCATTTTTACCCACTCTGAAACTCCGCCGATGGCCTTGCCAGCCTGAAGCGCTCCACTATATCCTAACCGTAACCATCCTATCTCTCTTCGCCCTCTTCCTGGGCACAATCTTCCCTTCGAATTGTCATCAGTCATCTCGAGTTCGAATCCTACCACTCCCCTACTGCCATAACCCTACAACTACAACTTGGTGGAGAACCCCCAGCATCGTCTCAAAGTCATTCATCTTCCTCTCTGCATCCATCTTCCGTGCTACGGAATTCTCTCCATCGCAACCCTTTAGTTTGCTAACACCCCTCCTTGTGGTTGATTAGAATCTTCCACTCTTCTGACTCTCTTCTCGGAGCTCCAAACCCTCTCTCCTTTTGAGGATACCCTCTGCCCGTACTTTTGTGGGAACTTCTGATCAGAAACCTACTCAACTACTAGATAGTTGCCTTCTGCTTCTTTGGCATTTGCCGTTGTACTTCTACTACTACTTCTACTTCATCCGCGTGAACAAGGATTCCACTCCAACCTACCCACTTCACGACCGGGCCTTGATCCAGCGCAGCTTTGACTCCAACTTCACCGTTGCAGCCTCAATATCGGTCCAGAAACCGAAACACGGCGAGAAGCAACTCCACACGCCTCTTACGGTGAAGGCTAAAGCTTCTACCACCAACCCAAGAGGTGTTGGTGTGCGTGAGCTCACTTCTCCTACTCCTTCTTCTACGTCTTCAAGTTCGCGCACTGTGATGAGTGAAAATACAAATGTGTTGAACGCCCCTCAAACTGTGCCCGAAACTGTGAGCATCAATATTAAATGGGTACTTTGGAAATTGTCATTGAAAAGATCATTGCAAGGCACTTGACTGGCATCATTGAAAATATGGATCAAATGAACAAATCTAACCAGTCCGCCGTCAGTCAGTACATGGCTGACATGGAAGAGCGGATCTCTGACGGTGTCTTGAGGAAAATGCAGTCGGAACTTGACAACATAAGTGTCATTAGTCAAGCACCTCCCCCGCAATCTCAGTTCTGGGAACTGCAAACCCCATCCTCTGCTCGTCCGAGTCACTTCTCCCTCGGTCGATCATCGCCGTCACCTTCTTCTTCCATTAGTAATCTAGGTAAAAAACCGGCCAACCCCGCCGCAATCTGGTCCATTCCATGTCACCATGTCATCGGAGACAACTCCGCGGCTGCCGAAGCTGGCGCACCTGTAGATGCTAACAGTGGTGGGGATGACGGGGGACAACCCCCTAAACAACAGCAGCAAGGTGGGAATGGTGGGAATGGGGGAAATGGAGACGAGATTGACCGCACTCGCCAAACTGATGGAACCCCTCATGGATCAGGAGGCCAAGGCACCAACCCGTCCGGTAACCCTCCAGGAGGCTGTCAACCGCCGGGAACTCAAACAACTACAGGCTCAACACCTTACTTCACCTTCATCTTCCAAGATTTCGGCGCCAATCTTGGGGGCGCGGTTTCCAAAGGTGTTGCCCGCGCTCTGTCAGCTAACGCGGGGCAGAATATCAAACTCAACTCTCCGGCGACTCATTGGACGAAGTTCGCCATTGGATCAAGGAGATGGAACGACATCGCCACTCTGAGGGATGGAGCGACTGTCAGTACATGAAAGCACTCACCCAGTGTTTCAAACCCAGCTCAGCAGCCATCTGATGACCTGGTGGGATGGACTCAACAACAACACCCGGAACTCCTTGGACACCCCTCAGAAGGTTCTCGACGCCATCAAGTCTCGGTTCATCACCGCCAAAAAGGGCAAAGCCCTCCGTCAGCATTTCACTACCGTCGTCACAACACCTGGAGACTTCGCCGCACAACAATCTGATGGACTTTCGAGCTACCGCGGCCTACGAAAACGAGCAGGAACCAATCTTATCAGACCGTCAAATCATGGACACGTTTTCCTGTCTTCTCAGCGGCAACGCTCGTGATGCACTCGATCTTGCCACCAACTTCTTGAATGTCAGCCCAGATGTCGAAAATCCTTTCGGATCACTTAAACATTTCAACAGATGGTACTCCACCTATCTCGAAAAGCATCCGAACGACGACTACATTGCTCAAGCTTACAAGAAGGCGCTGAAAGACAAACGAGACACCAAACCGGACCTCAAGCCTAAGGATCCTGACTCCAACGCTGCCGCAACGTCCAAAAAACACCCAAAACCTCCGCAACCCAGGCCAATCCACCGTGCAATCCGTGCATCTGCGGGAAACTCCACTGGAGGAAGGACTGCCCTACGCAAGGAGCCAAGCAGCCCAACACCCCCAACACGAGCACCACCACAAAACCTAACAACAACTTCAACAAATCTGGCAACGCCAACAACCCCTTCAAGTACAAGAACAAGGAAGTGCGTTTCGGTGACAACAACACTCCCACAACTGGCGGAAATGCACCCTCTACCCAGCAGACTTCCTCCGCTGATGTTGGTTGTGTTGTCGACGTCTCCAGCACATACCTTGTTCACCAACGCCACCCAGACGCCTATTTTGAGGATTTTGTTCCAGCGCGCTCGCAGTAGGTGGGGCGGGAGCGCGCAAAGTCAAAGCCTGACGAGTTATACCACCTTGGGAGGAAGATGTCCCATATATATATATATATATAGTAATCCATGATCCAAAGGACTCATGCGGGTGACAACAACATGCGGGGGAGCCGATAGGCGAAGGATGAGCCGAGGCGAGTGGGTGAGGGACGAGCTGGTGAAGACAGTGAAGACCAGTTTGATGACCTTATATATATATATCCTTCTGGAGCGGACAACACGAATCGACAATTGAATAGGAAAGTATTTTCCCATCTCATCACTTACTTCGACATCTCCCCCGGGCAAAGTTGATTTGTTTGCGGATGCAAAACATCGTCAAACTCGTGAGTTCTTTTCAAAGAATGCGAAAGATATGAAGGTGGAAGGATGGTCAGGTCCAGATGCTTTTGCTGCAAAATGGGTGGACAAGACACCTAACTATGCAAACCCACCATGGGAAATGATTGATCGCATTATCCAGAAAATCCGAGTGGATAGAACTCCGCTCGTTCTATTAATTGTCCCGTACACTCCAAACAGCCGTCGCCTCCACACCCTTTTGGGTCTTTCGGTGGCTGACCCTTACAAACTAACACATTCCGAAGATCTTTTTATTCCTCCTCAAAATCAAACACCTTTTCTTGAATACCAGGAAACTAAGGTCCCTCACTCACCATTGCCCGACACTTGGGGCCCACCGCCGTGGAAACACACCGGGGCATTCCTTATCAGTGGTAATCCCAACCTCACCGCCAACTTCCATCGCGGCGGAGCCCCACAGTTCCAGAAACTCCCCTCCAAACATCTGGCTCTCGCTCTACTGAGCAACCCCATCGCCGACATCATCAACGACCTCCGCAACAGCAAAACATGCGCAGCAGCATTTTCAGCCCAGATGAAGAAGGAACGGTTCAAGAGCAACATTGAAACAATGCACACCGCCTATGAGAAAGACGCTTACAACGACGCCAATTCACCCACAATCAGCGCTGCAGATCTTCCCAAAACGCCCATCAACGACGCCCCAGCTCCAACCATTCCTGCCTTGGCACGCGCAGAGTTCACCAACACCAACAGCACCAAAAGTACAACATTCGGGGAATCTGGCGCCGCTGTCACTCTCATCTCCCGGGCATGTATGCCGCGTGAGATCTTCTCAACCGCCAACCTTATCGTGGCGAAACAGCCTCTCAACATCAACGGGATCAGTGGTAACAACCAAACGGCACAGCAGCTTATTTAGCGCGTTGCATTACGTTTGGGTGAAAAGGACAAGACACTTAACTTCATCGTCACGTTCTTCGTCATTGACCACCATACTCCACTCGTCCTTCTCGGGAATGACGTCTTCTCTGCTCTGCATATGCGCATCTGGGTCCACGCCGCCCCTCTGCCCATCTTCCTGCAGTCCATGTACCACCCTTCCGTCATCATCCCATCCCAGCCACGTCTGTTGCTGAAAAGTTGTCTTCTTTGGGGGGAATCGTCTCCGCCATCAAATCTGCAGTTTCAGCATTAACATCAACAACTCTTCAGCAACAGCCGCAGCTTTCTTCATCAGCCATTAAGGAGATCAGCAACGGCCTCTGCAATGCGGATGTCAACCTCAACATCAACGCTGACGCCTTCACCGTCAACACTCACTTGCAACAGGAAACGGAGGATGCCAAAAGGATATCAACTCAGCAGGTCGAAGCCCTTCGTCAACGTCATCAGCTCGGCGACCTCCACCAACCTTTAGAAACACCCACCGAGTTTGAAGAAGTCCTGGCACAGCAACTCGTGGTCAACTTCAGCCGCCCCATGCTCTTGGTCTGGCTTTTTCTTCGTATTCTTCATCGCTACCACAAAGCCTTTTCTTATCCTGGCCACCAGATTGGCGAATTTCGCCGCCTTCCCTTCAGCATTCGCCAAACACACCCTCTTCCGCCTCAACCACCTCCACGTCGCTTTGGGGCTCTTCAGCAAAATGTTTTGGAGGAAACGCACAAGAACATATTGGAATTGGGTCGTTGGGAAGAATGCCATGACCACACCTTCGCTCGCAAAATGCATGTCGTTTTCTACGACAAAAAACCTCCTCGTGTTTGTGGGGATTATCGTGAGATTAACAGTTGTTCAGCGAAGGATCCCTACCCTTTCATCAATATATCCCAAGTCCTTTGGTGGCTTACCACCGAACAGTTTGATTTTGTTTCTGGCGGTGATTTCAACAAAGGTTTACTTCAAATTTTTATTGAATCTTTGCTCACTCACACTTTGCTGGCTATTCGTTGTTTGGATAAGGTTTATCGCCCTTGTTATATGCCTTTCGGTCCTACTAATAGACCATCTCACTTCAATTGTTCCATTGACCTCACTTACGGGGATTACAAATGGAAATTTCTTCCTAACTTTCTGAATGATTCTCATTTACCGTCCAGAAACGCGTATCTTCATTTGGATGCGGCGGGTCTTTGGTTGGAAGCTTTAGAACGGGATGGATGGACGCTGCGCTTGGACAAGTGCAGTTTTCTTATGGTTTCGTTGAAGTGTTTGGGTTTTGTTGTTGATTGTTCTGGTCGCCGCCCTGACCCCAAGAAGGTCGAGGCTATCCTTTCTCTTCTCTTCTACACCAATTTGAGTGATCTTTGGTCCTTTTGGGGTTACTCGTTTTCTATCATATTCACATTCCTGGTTTGTTTACAAAGTTCGCTTTGTTTCAGAATCTGATTAATGAGGGAACCTTGGACTACACTAAACAAAACGCCAACGCGACAACAACAACAGCAACTCAACCGCAACTCAACAGCCATCTACTGAATTAAAGAACACCGGGTCCAACCGCAAGAACACAATCACTTCCAGCAAAGTCAACCCACGCAGCATCGCCAACAACATACGTCTACATCATCACCGTGCATACAGACACCAGCCTGACTGGAACCAACACCACCTTCATGCAAACGCAGCCCTCCGGACACACCAAACCCCTTGCCTACTTCTCCAAGGCCACCACCAAGGTCCAACGCGCCTTTTGGCCCACCGAACTCAAAGCTTGGGGGGTTATGGTCGGTTTGGAAGCTGGGAGGGAATATATTGATGGAGACTTCACATTTGGACTCGTCACCGACCACCGATCCTTCCTTTGGCTAGAAAAGTACGCTGGAAACAACCGCCAGGTTTGCCACATGCAACTTCGTTGGGAGGAGATCAAAGACTGCGTTGTCATCATTCACCGTAGTGGAGACGCGCATGTGGTTCCTGACGCACTCTCTTGTCTACGACGGACGGAAGCTGCCCTAGCCTGTTGTGCCCACTTGCAATATCAGATCGAGGACGTCTTCATTGCCCACAGCAGCAAGAACGACAAAAACAGCAACAAAGACAACTTGTCGGAGTCGCAATCAAACTTCAGTTGGTGATACACTAGCCCTTGCGTCACGCTGGAAGCCATTGCCATCCAACTAACTTCTACGAGTTCCTCCAGCAAGAGACCAAGAAGACTACCTACCCCGACGCAGCAGCAGCGCTTCGCATCTACAACACCAACCGCAGCAACATCCACAACATCGACTCAGATGAAGACCGCCGCATTGCCAGCAACTGGATGCTCACGGACGGTATCCTCCTCTGTCGCCTTTCAGACCAACACAGATGGAGGATTCTCTTACCCACTCAGGCCGTCATCGACAAAGTTCTTTGACGCCACCATGACCTCGGAGGACACTCTGTGAAGTGTTTGCGCCGCGCGTCTTCAACATAACTGCGTAGGCACTCATAAAAAACAATTTGTGTCACCCTCACCCGTCAACATCACCCACGGGAATGAACCCTCTGATGGTTCGAACTCCGACATTTTCACAGCGTTCACCTCACTCGCACC
>JADGJF010000070.1:0-40631 GCA_027596845.1 Quaeritorhiza haematococci | reverse complement strand
TTCAGATGCCAGATGTATTGAATCGACTGCAGAAACGGAGTGAACGACCGAGGTCTTCTCTTGATAAGGAGCGAAATGATTTTACCTGACTTTGTTTGGTGTCGCAGGCACCAGCTTGTTTTAGACCATTGGGCGAGGGGGAGATGGAACTGCTTTGTGATCGATCTTCACCCGGTGCCTTTGTCACGGAAGTATTGTTAATGAATTCAATTTGGGTCATCTAAATCTGGTTTGGCACACGAAATCCACAACGTCTACGCTCTAATCAAGAAATCAAATGCGTATTTACCGCTATGTGCGCACTCTTGTTCCGAACCTGCTGTGCCTCCCACGCCATGGGACGTTTGGCGGGCAAAGCACTGCTCTTCGGCGCACTTGTTTCAGGCATCCATTGACGCTTATTCTCCAGCTGGATTTTGGCCGTGAAAAAGTGAAGGAGGGTTAGCTGCGTTTCCATAAACATGTTGCAGGCGTCAGCTGCATTTACTGTACAAGCATCAGATTCGGAGCGTTTCAGTTGGTTACTGGAATGAAGGATCAAGTACCTTTTTCTTTTCGGCCTCATAGACTTCCCAGGCGTACGGCCGCGCATTATCCCTCGACACCCGTTCGTTCTTTATTTGTTGTCGGTGGAAATGGGGGTTGTGGGAGACAGAATTTGCGATTGGGGTGGGATTAATAGAAGGCCTTGAACAAACAGGGTAGCTTGTCCCAGAACGTAAAGCAGGAGCGGCTTCAGGGTATTCTGAACATTTGAAGAGGCTCTGTAAATACGTAATGTGGAAGTTCAGTTACCTGTAAATCAGCATGGGCTTCCCATGCGAGGGGTGGATTGAGTGTGGCGGAATGGGTGGGTTGGTTCGAAGTATGTGCTTGGGCGGCAGTCAAGGCGATGTGGGAATCTTCCGATCCCTGTTCCTCCTTTTGGTTGGAGACGGAGCCGCTCAGCCTTCTTGAGAGCACATTTTCTGTCGAGACTGGCCCGATCATTTTCTGTGGATGTGGTGATGCAATCTGTTGCGTGGTCGTGGTTTCGTTGCTGCTTTGACCGACGGCAACGGCATGCTCCACGTCATAATTTGGCGCGGATGCACTCACTTTCTTTGTGGTCGGACTAGCACTCCCGACATCCGGGTTCTTTTTGAGGGGCTTTGAGGAGAGCTGATGAATCTGGCTACGCTGATTGACATCGCCGGATCCTTCTGAATGGGTCAAAACCCGGTCAGAAATGTCCAGCCCAGAGATTGAGCTGGTAATCACTTCCTACACATTTGAATCCAAAAAGGGAGAGGCAAGTAAAAGATCGTTGGTTTCGGTTTTCGCCCAAGTTCATGGAAATGATGAGAGTCGTTCCACAAGAGGAAAACCACATTTCGTTTTGAAGAGCTCAGGAGATGTTTGCGGGGAGTGTATGTACATGAACAGATGAAGTGAATCCGTACTCACCGCCTCTTCCTCACGCACTTTCTCCATCTCCTTAAATACTCCGACCTCTTGAGTTAACCGATCCCTCTGCGACCCCGCCTCCGCCAAAACATATGTGAGTATGTTTGCTTTTGCGTGTAGCCGCCGGGTTCGCTTCACCAAGACATCCTTTGCAATGGCCACTGCAATCTTTTCGGTTTCCAGGACTGAAAGTCGCTGCTGCAATTTATTCAATCTTCGGATGTACTCCTGTTCCTTTTTATGATCGTCGATCTTGGTAATTTTTTCAAGCTTTTCAAGTCGTCTCTTCAAACTCTCCAACTCGTGTGCCATTGCATGAGTCCTCTGCCGAGTGGCTCCCTCCTCCTCCTCAACTCGGGAACGCAATCCTCTTAGATCCTTGTTCATGTTGTTGACCTTTTCTTCCAGAATTGAAGGCGTTGGCACATTTTCAGGCGGTATTTCACTTAGAGGATTCGGGATCTTGGTCTTGAGCCTATGCTGAAAGCCCGAAAACAGCAACTGTTCTAAGTCCAAGATGCGGCCCCTGCTTCGTAACCTCCTCGTCTAATTGTTCATCATCAAAGGCGTACAACAGGGTTCGCATTACGTCTGCTCTCGCAGTTGCAGACACTAGCTCCAGGTCTTTTTCATCCAACATCCTCCTCAAGTTCGATATTTCGTCTTGTTGGGCTTCTAGGTCTTGCTGAAGCACAGAAACTCCTGCGTCAGTGTCGTGCTCGATTTTGCTTCCTGCTTCTTAATATCTTCCACGTTGGTCTCGACGGGAAGCAGACCGTTTTCCTTGGTATTGTTGACACAGCCAAAAGAGAGCTGGTTGCGACTCCTATCAGTGATATTGGTGAGCTTGTTGTTGGTGGCGACGATCTTCATAATGGTCAAGATCTAGAGGCATTTCCATCGCTTCTTGCGTCGGCTGTAACGCCTGCCCAGCATCCGCTCCCATTTCCGCAAATTTGGCCTGGTTATCTGACTCCCGATTACAGTTTTCTTCCTTCTGCTTCTTAAGTTCCTCCTTCAACTTCTCGTTCTCCTTACCGATCGTCGCAAGACTCACCTCCAAAGCTCATACCTGGCTTTGAGTTCTTTCTTGAAGCTGAACTGCTTCCTGTGCCTCCTCGACCTTCTTCCCCATCTCGGAAGCCTGGAGAAGGGCTTGATCCTTTGCTCGTGTCATTTCTGACAGTTGGCGGACCAGCACTTGGTTCATCAGCTTGAGTGAAGTAACCTCAGCGAAGACTTCCTCCTGGTCGAGTTTGAGAGTGGAAAGCTCGCGTTCAAGGGCCTTGACCCTTGCTGTGGTCTCTGGATCGCTTGGAATTTGAAGTTTCGGACTTTGTTCCTCTTCACGATATTTTGTTGAAGTGGGCACCGCGACTGGTGGCGTCTTCTGCACGTGACCAAGGAGCTCACCGAGCAGGCGCCTATCTGCCTCATAGTACGCGTGTGCTGTTGTTGCTGTGTTTCCTTCAAAGTGAGGAGAACCTTCACAGTCTCTGCGATCTGGGTAGTGGACGAATTCCTCTCTTCTTCTCCTTCATGTTTATATGGGCAGGGGCCGTGACAAACCTCGACCTGTGAATCTTCCGGTCTGAGGATCATGTTCCGCCTGGGCAATGGCGGCTCTTGACATCAGTCGTGGATGTTCGTGAGTCTATTCGCATTCTCATCTCCCTTCGAATGGCCTCAACACGTCCCCTAAAATCACCTGCACCTGGTGTTGGTGTCTCAATCTGGATGGCATGACGGCTGACGTTCAATTTCGCAAGACAGGAGTCTGGAGCAACGGTGTCCGTAACGTTGGCCAAAAAACATCTTTGTTGCTTTCGGTGCTTGTTCTGCTCAGCCAGCAAATACTCTTGGCGCTGTCGAGATCCACGAAGTACCGCTGCCTGAAGGTACTGGAACCTGGTATCCTCCACGAGAGAAGAATCCACTTCCATGGGAAGAAGAGATGCAGGCTTCCGGGTCGGGTTTGCATTGGCATCCCTTTTCCATCTCGTTCAGGGTCGCCCTCAGCTGCTTCGCCTCTATCAATTTCGCCAACATGACTTCCGCGTCCATGGCATCATCCAATCCCGAGAGAGGGCACAATTCTTCGAGAAGTATGCTACGGTGCATCTGAACGAAGGAATAAAAAGCACGTCAAGTTCAGTATGTCTCGAAACGACCTCAGAACGAGCAAAGAAAGTGTGGTGGAATACGCAATGTAGGTTCAAGGAATGACGGACTGATGTCGGCTCTCGCAGCCCAGGATATATCCATACTCTTCGCACTTCCTCAAAAGAATCTTACCTTGGACGACGAGGTGTTCCCGCCTGTTGGTGTTGGTGTCCAAATATTGTCTATAAACCTTCTGATCCATAATTGCAAATATTTTCAGTCAAATTGGTGATGGCGATGTCCGTCGAGGTTGAAGAATAGACGTAAAAGATGGCTGTCGATTTAGGTGGATGATGTGGGGTGTGTCGCAAAAGTCTCCACCCAAATGAAATCGGACACGGCCAACTTCGACATCGGCAACCGAAGACTCTCATTTACTACCTACAGCGCCGCCTGGGCGTTTGACCGATTTTTATGTTCGGCGAGACCCAGTTTTTGCCAACCGGTTCGAACCAGTAGGGTCGCCTCGACTCAACTCCCTCACACAGTCAACACCCAACACTGGATCATTTCCAGATTAGCGACGACAAAGGTTCCTTTACCCTCGGCTCGTCGTACCTTAGTCATTTGTAATCTTCCTCCGCAACTGGAGTTGATGATCGGTTCCCACACACCGAACGGCTTTACTGACTGCCGGCTGATATCTTCAAATCCCCAAACTCCCTCCCATCCCCTTCTCTGTTCGTTTCTCACCATCCCCTCATTCTCCTCCTTCCGTCCCCAGACTTTCCAGTTGTACCTTCGACGAACGCCGCCAAGCGAATGTTAGCAACAACTCCAACCTCACTCATCTCCAACACCTCTCCAAGTTGCTTGATGTGTCTCTTCCTCGATGCCCTCCTCGATACGTTCTTACCAATGACAACTGCAAATGCACGTACCGTAATCCATTCGCATACAACCTCGCAGCTTCATCGACTTAGCCCATCGTGATCAAACCGACTTTCCTCTCTTCCTCTCTTCCTCTTATTAAAGAAAACACAACCTCCGTTCGAGATCAACGATTTCACGACCCAAAACCAGCACATTTCCACCTCTTCCACCCCACCCAATCCCAGAAAGATCTTGCTGTCTCTCACGCGTTTCAATAATAACCTCGCATCGCCCAAATGATTTCGCGTGGATGGAACTTGCCCGGCCTTACCCGCTGTCGTTGTCTCAGTTCCCTCTACTTCCCGATCCCATATTTTTGTCGACATTTGGGGCGACCGTTCCGATCGACTCCTCTTCGCACCCATCATCCGCAACCTCAAATCCCGACTTCGTTCCTACCACCTGCATATCCACCCATCGATCTCATCCTCCAGTTCACCACCATCCTATTCCCCGCCTTCACTAGCTCTTCGACAACAAACCCCATCACTTCACGGGCCTGGTCCGCGGTTTACAACATTTTTATAAAGCAACCCGGGGCATGGCCGTGAAGTGATGAGGCAAGCAAGTCGAACAGAGCTTTTGATTCCGTCATAGCCGCTGGATCCCGCCGAGTTGTCTTCGAATCACTCTGACCGTGTCCCTACTACTCCGCACTTACCTCCCTCGTGGTCGTTATCTCGAACACGCTGATGACCAGGCGTAGTTTGGTTCCACTGAATTTGCTCAAGTTCGGCAACTTATCAATCGACAGCGTAGATGGATCTTGTATACTTGGCCTATCTATTATCAAAGAGTGATTAGCGAGATGAACTTAGTTATCGTATATACATGTACTGTCTCGATAGATTTGAATTGAATGCAGAACTTACCACATTGCGAGTTGCGAGTGTTTGCCTTCCGTGTTGTGGGCGTGGGCGGCGAGATGGGGAGGATTTGAGTGAGAGACTCTTGATGTGTGTGTTTCAGATGCTATGAACAAAAAATAAAATTTGCAGGATCCACACCACGGAAAAATGCTAAGGCGCTCGTTCTGCCCGCAATGTGACACCACCACCTTAGTTTGAATGTCCGCTCCAAAGTCCGACTGGCGCATGTACATGACTCGAACTCCGAAATCAGAATTTTGCAACTGACTTTGCCGTGAATCCTACACCAAGGCGGGAATAGGTACCATTCATATAACCTATTGGTGAATTCGAGGGGTTTCAGCGAAATCTTACGGATCTAAACACACCGCTGAAAGCCGCTGAACCATATCATATTCTCTTCCTTTATAGAAGGCCTAGCGCAAAGTGTCCCCCCCAAAAACGCCAAGTATGATCCATGAGGCATTTCGCTCACCAACATCCCAAAAAGAACGCGACTAAAAAAATCTACACCTAGTTTACAGTACATTTTCATCAAAGTTCCGAATTAGCTCATGGAAGAATGCTATACACTCCACAAAATTCCTCAGCGATATCCGTTCATTGACCGTGTGCACCCCAAAGCTCTCATTGTCGCGGACAGGTGCAAACCGGTAAATGTGTCGGGTCAGGGGCCAGTACCACCTCGTATCAGTGTTCCCACCCATAAGCATCGGGCTAACCACGATTTCGTCAGCCTCATCACTTTGGGAAGAGCGCACAGCCTCATCCGTTTCCGTCGTACGTTTCAAATCTTTTGCAACGTGTTTGATGGTTCCTGAGAGGACCTCCCACACGCGACCGGATGAGGGTGATTTGGGGGAGGGTTCTAGGTTACCGCGAATGGTCTCAATCAGAATAGCTCCCGACTTTTCTTTTGGATCCTGCACTTTGGTCTCCTTCCCGGTGTGGTCCTTGATCGTCAGTGCCAGGCTATGCTTTGCAGCGACGGGCGCCAGTACAGCGACTAGATGCTCCTCAATGTCCTTGACGTGCATGTCAACTGCAACTCGCTGATTGATGACGGCGTAAACGCGCTCGGGAAGGGCGTTGACTATGAGCCATGGGGTGTGCGCGTGATGGGTAGAAAAAAGAGTTCTTCAGGTGAACGATCCAGGTGTTCCAGAATGGACATGCGGTTAACATATGAAAAGAAAAGAGTACCGACCTTTGACACCACCGCTAATAATATCCACAGCTTGACTGGTCGACATCATATATCTTTCCCGCCTAGTATGGTTGGCGAGTCTCCTCGCAAGCTCATCGCGCGTCTTGCCGTGATCGTCATCCAGGTGATCCAAAGCCCACTTGACCCAAGGGTCGATTTGATCCGAAGCATGCTCCGCCGCGCAACGCAGGCTGTCCAAATAAGGCAGATTATCTGGAAGGTGCGGTGCATACACGTGCTGCTCAATTTCATAGATGGATTCGGCAAGGATTCCGATGCCTGTGTGGGGAGGTGGTATAGATGAATGTCCTCCGGGCGTTTCGACAGTAACTCGAACATCCATGTACCTTTTACAAAGATAGGGAGTTCACCATGTTAAAAGATTGTAAGTGTACATTTGAGAGGAACAGAAAAAGGTTGGTGGACGGACTTACCCTCTTTCCGCAGTGCTAATCAGCGCAAACTTTCTGCCGTACATCTCTGCGATACCCGTTCCTTCGTCCACCAGCAGCTCAATCCCATCTTTGAGGTTCAGATCTTCGACAAGATACTTCGAGATCAGTTGCGCTCCCTATGAAGAAAAGAATCATCTTTGAGAAACTCGCGTCTCGTCTTTCCAAAGAAAGATCATGGGAAGTGGACATGAATATAAACTAACCTGATGTCCACTAATCTCTTCATCATGACCAAAAGCCAAAAGAACGGTCCTTTCGGGCACGAACTCCGCTTCGATCAGTGCTTCGATCGCCTCCAGGTATGATATCAGCGTCACTTTGGTATCAACGGAACCTCTACCCCATACGTAGCCGTTTTCATCGATTTCTCCCGAAAATGGTGGGTGGATCCACTGATCCTTCGTAGCATCTGGGACGGGGACGACGTCATAGTGAGCAACGAGCATGAGGGGCTTGAGATTTGGATTTCGGCCTTTCCAAGTGTAGAGGAGGGAAAGGGTGTTGATCTTCGTGCGAGTGAGAGTTTTGTGACTGTCGAAGAACCAGTCGGTAAGTAAGAGTGAGTTAGATGGAAGTGTTGAAACTCAGCCCTTCCTCCATATTTACCGAAAGACGACTTCCACACGCTGATAGCTACTTCGAACTTTCGCTTTCTCCTTCCAACTTCATACGCTTGTATACTTACACCAAGGGATAATTCCTGGTCAGCAAATCCAAAAACTCCAAGTACGGCGCATAACGCACATCTCCCAAATCAGGCGCCTGGTCCAGCATGTTGTCAAAGCTGACACTTGGAATTTGGAGAGCCTCCGAGAATCTGCGTCCGGCTTCCAGGGCAAAGGTGTTATTGATCGGTGAGAACATGCCCTGAAAGTTCCGCTTCGTGATGTCCGCACGCCTTTGAGGGCTAAGTGGCCCAGTCTGTGGGCACCATGCCGATGATGATGATGGTGCCGAGACGCCCACAGTTTGAGAGTGACCTTCCAGAGTGTTTGAAGAGTCAGCATAATCAGACGTGGGGCCATTGGGAATGTTGAAAACGACGCGGCAAGCACGGTAGAGGAGAAGGGACGCAACAACGAGGGAGAGCGAGACCGCAAGTGTGAGCTTCATGAGCGAGCGACGGCGTTGGCAGCGTCGGCGGGATTGCTGTTGCTGGAACCATGGTGCATCAGAGGAAAGCAGTGGCTCATTGTCGGCATGGAGCGTCCCATATCCGTGCTCGTATTCGGATTTCTCGGCCATTTTCCTGTGTTGTCGTCTTGTGTTGCACAGGACGCCTCGCTGATCTTCAAAGGACGAGCGGGGGAGGGGGTGGTTGAAGCTGGGCGGACTGAGAGCTCTCCTGAGAGCTCACCCTTGCCTACGTATCATACCTAACCCATCCAATATATATGTGCGGAAGACCTATGCTTTGGATCAAGATTCGCTTCGGGAGATCTCTGCTCCGGAAGCTACCTCTGATAACGCACTTGAACTTGCGTGTTGACGTTGTCTTATTAATTTAGAGTTTTTAAATTACAGGTGGTCGGGGAATCTTGGAGCTGCAACTAAACTATGATCGGGGATTATCACTACTCGGCCTTAGTTGAATTCGCTGACGTCCAAGGGAACTTGGCCTGCGGGACAACAACACCAGTGTTCTTCGGATCTTTAACCCAAGGCGGCAACACCGCAAGGCTTCTACCCTTCAAATCAACAGCAACTTCATATGCTCCTTCGTTGATTCGCTCCACGATCTCCTGCAACTTCTCCCTCTTCCCCGCACGTTGCTTCTTCTTGGCCTTTTTGGTTCTGGAGTTCGACGACGACAACGACGAAAGCAGAACGTCCTTGTCCAACGAAGATACAGCCGCGTCCGCAACCAAGAGCCCCACACTTAACCCACTGGCGCCGAAGAAATGGCTGGAAACCGCGGCATCCCCAACAGCGACTACGATCTGATCTCCACGCTGCTTGCCGTATTTTCCGTAACGAGGGCGGACGACGGCGTATCCATTCCGGTCTTGGTACTGCAAAGTGATGGGGAAGGCTGTGAAGGAACCGTGCTCAAGGGCTGCGTCACGAAGATCCCACATGTCGTAAAGGTGAAGGGCTCCCAGAATCCTGTGCCTGATGGCATTGACGAAGGCAACCCTGAAAGCATCGGATTTTTGGTCGAGTCCTTCAACGCGCTGGTATTCCTCCCTCGTAATCGCGAGACCGATGTATAAGAGCCCGTCGGAGCCAAAGAAGGGGCGGTACAAATGTTGTGCGGGGTTCAGCCATTCAAGGGAATTCCTGCGCATAAGTTCCTTGCGACGCTTTTTCGGGATGAACTGTGCCTCGAGGACGACCGTACCACCAAAAGCGTCGGGCACGCCAGGAAGAGCACCATCTCGCATCCGCTCCGGGGTGGCATCTGGCATCAACCTGTCCCGACAAACACTCCTGGAACCATCGGCGCACAGAACAACATCGGCACGTTCGATCATCCATTGGGGCATACGAGCAAAACTGATCGGTTTGATGTCGTGGTTGGTATCAGGCTGCAGCTTTTCCGAAAGGTCGCTGAATTCGATTTGGAAACCCATCTGGATCTGCCATGTCGTGAAGGCTTGGAAAAAGTTGATGTGGTCGTAGGTGCCGTTGCTCTGGGCAATCAGTTGGTCACGACGACGAATGTCGAGGCATTGAGGGTATCTTGCCACACTTGCAGGAAAATTGAAGCATCCGGCACCAGGTAAGTTCCTGTTCACTGTCGTAGGGAAGAAAGGGGTAAAAAAGGAATAGTTATGATTAGGCATACTTGAAAGATCGTTGACGAATGCAATCAAACTACTCGCAGAAAAATCAAACCCCAACTTCCTCACACCCCTCCAACAACATGGACTATGCAACTTACGTATCGCCCGAGCTTCTTCGTGCCAAACCACCACGACTTGCTGCCGTGACAGGTACTCTTCACGCCTTTCGATAACGGTGACTTTGAACCCTTTTTCCACTAGCTTCGCCGCTGTATACAGACCCGCGGGTCCTGCACCGACGACCAACGCAGTAGGGTGGGTTCTTTTGGGAGCGTTGAGGTTGTCGTCTGTGGGTGTTTCGGACTGAAGGTTGTCGCCGGTGTTGATGTTTGGCTGCGATGACTGTACGGTCGCATCGTGGTCGTGGTCGTGGTCGTGGTCATGGTCATGGTGAAGAATGCCGTTTGCGACTGAGTTCACGGGAACACCGACCGCGATCGTATCCTTGGGCGCACCGGGCAGCAACCTGCCACCAACATTGAATCCGAACAAACCCTCCGCGGAGCTGCAAAGTAACTCGGTTGAACAGAAGAACGCCAACGCCAATACGTAGGCGTGGCTGGAAGCTTTCAGCGGTCGGCGTGCCATCTTTGAAACTGCGAGAACGTCGTGTGAAGTGGTGAAAAGGAGTAGATCGGGGTCCCAGATCGCCTTTTATTGTTTTTTCTTGGCCCCCCTTGACTGTTTCCATGACATTGCCATGCGAGAGGTCCATGATTCGCAGTACGGTATCAGCGGGTCGGCTGGGAAGTGGAAATCGTGGACACATGAAAGAAGGAGTGGCGAGCAGGTAAAAATGGCAGCCCGTGCCTGGCTCGTGCCGCTCTGTCCATCGTGTGCAGATCCTTGCTCCGAGAAAGATCATTTCTGAAGCCCATGGTCGCAAAACTCGATATTTGCATCGAACAGAATTCGGGATGGTTGACCTTCTTTTTCGCGTTGATTCGCGGTGCTCAAAAACTTTCTTTTTCCTTTCGTCTTTTTTAATGGTATCTTCGCCGCTCAAGATCTGCGGAGTTTGAAAAAAACAATTTTTACTGACTACCACCACGATTGACTTTCACAGCACCAAAGGTGACCACACAGGTGACCACATGAAGTCAGAAATGATAAATAAACAAGCTCTATTCAGTTCTTTATTTTTGAAGAGAGAAGCACCACAATAAATAAACACTAAAGATTGTACTATGACAGCACCCATCGATATTCGGTTGAGAAATGATAAATAAAGCAAGCTCTCTTCGTACAAATCACATAAATAAATTGTCAATTGAAACGCGACTCATACAACAACACCTATATCTAGAGGATCCTTTGCCCAAGGAGGAAGTACCGCGATGCTCCTCTTTCGGCCTTCCACCACTATGTTGAATGCGGCTTCGTTGATTTGCGCCACGATCTCTTCAACCTTTTTCTTCTTCCGATCCAAATATCCAAAGAAATTCTTGACCTTCCCGGCGAGCTTCCTATTCGGCGCGAGTACGTCTCTGTCCAAAAATGAAATCGCAGCGTCTGCTACTTGAAGTCCTAGACTCAAGCCGCTAACACTGAAGAAATGACTAGAGATCGCAGCGTCACCGACAATGATCGCAATTTGGTCGCCGCTCCTCTTGCCCCATTTGCCCGTGCGAGGAACGATGGATGCGAATCCGGTTTTGTCTTGATGCTGCATCCTGATAGGAAAGGCCGTGAAGGTCCCGTGTTCCCGAACAACGTCGCGGAGATCCCACATATCGTAGAAGTAGAGGGCACCCAGAATCCTAGGGCGGACGACTTGCAGGAAAGCTGCTCTGAAGTCATCCGATTTTTGGTCCATTCCATCAAGCTGCTTGTATTCGTCGCGGGTAAGCGCGAGACCGACGTACAAGAGTCCGTCTGATCCGAGAAACCCGCGGTATAGGTGCTGTGCGCTGGAAAGACGCTCCGATGATGCTCTGACCAGGAATTCCTGGCGTCGTTCTTCGGGGAGGTGCTCGGCCTTTACGGCGATAGTGGCGCCGTATGCGTCGGGGAGGCTCCAATCATAGGTAACGCCGCCCTGCACCCACGGATATTCTGGGGATGCGCGGAACAGTATGGGATGGTTGTAGGGGAATTCCATAAAGACGTCACGACATTCGCTATCCGCCCCGTCAGCACAAAGGACCACGTCTGCCCTATCGAGCATCTCCTCGGAAATTTCCCACAAATCCATGACTTTGACAACGTGGTTTCCCGTCCTTTGCTTGTGTGCTGTTTCGGTGAATTCCAATTGGAAACCATCAAGAATCTCGTTGGCGGTGAAAGTTTGCAAGAAGTCTGATTCTGAGAGGGCACCGTCGCTGGAGGCGATCAGACTGTCGCGACGCTGGGTATCGAGGCATTGTGGATACTTGGCTACGTCCGGAGACAAAGTAATACATCCGGCCCCAGGGAGGTTCCTGTTGACTGGAACGAAAAGGAAGTTAATCTCTGATTCCCTGTTCACATATAACCCAACGTGAAAGAAACCCTCTCAAGGATGTCAACTTACGTATTTCTCGTGCACCATCGTGCCATACACCCACCATGTGTTGGCGTTCAAGGTAGTCCGTGTTCTTCTCAATGATGGTCACACTGAATCCTTTCTGGGCCAGCTTCGCAGCGCTATACAGTCCAACAGGGCCAGCCCCGACAATCAGCGCACTCGGGTTGCCTTTTTCGGGAAGGGGCTTGATGAACTCATCCTCTGTTTGACCGAGTTTCTTTTTGAGTTTGTCGACAAGTTTGCCTGGAGCTGGAGACGCCGAGATTTCAAAAAGTTCGACCGAGCATAGGAACGCAAGGGCGACGAAGACGACGTGGCTGAAGGATTTGGTTCCGCGCGCCATTGTGGCTGTTGAGATCAGCGTGCCGGAAAAGGCTTTCGTCTTCAGCAGATGGAGGGTTGATAACAAAGTGACGAGTGAGGCAAAGTGTAGAAATCCGTTCTGAGGGTTCTGAGGAAAAGGTCTGGATCCTTCACCGAAGTCCTGTCTGAATCGCCATCGTTCGGTGTGCACGCAAAATCTCAGTGGGAAACAGAGTTGGAAATCAGGTTGGAAATACACACATCGCTGGCATTGCACAACAGACATACACAAACAAATTTTTTTTCCTGATGGGCGCGCGCTTCCTCCGATTTTCCACTCCGACAAAACAGTCCAACTCCGACAAGTTGTACGCAAATCAACAAAGGGAGGGAGCCGACGGCAGCGACGGTCACCAACTACCTCTGAAGCTCTGAAGGGATGATCTCCCCTGATGTTGCCCTGATGTCCCCCCAATTGCTGCCCCCATTGCTGCCCATTTGTGTGGTCAGCTGGTCAGTCCGGACGCTGGTCCCGACGCTGGCAACTCCTCGCTCAACAGATCACAGGTCAGGGGGCAGATGCAGAGCATGCGGAGCATGTGGAGGAGACTGACGGTTGCAACAGGTTATTCCATTTAGTGTGTTGACTTCAACAATAAATATACGAAATCTATTTCTATTCTCAGTTAGTTCCTACTAAATGCATGTCTTCAACAAAAAACTCGATATACGGGCGGAAAAGGAAAAACAAAACGGAACCGCCCAGGGTTTCAGTCCTTGTGTCGTCCTTGTTTGCTTGGGGTGGAGTGAAACCAGTTGATTCCATGAAAATGTTCGTGATAATCCCAACCTCAGCCGAAAGGTTGTCGAATTCGAAGGGGAAAGGTCCCAGTTAGCCCGTTTGTTCCATTCTTGACGACAGAAACCCACCTACAGAACGGCGACGCCTGTGGCGGTTGGGTCGCGCGTCCAAGGAGGCAGCACAGCATAGCTCATCTTCCGCCCGTCAACTGCAATCTTCGACGCCGCCCTATTGATCTGCCACACAATGTCTTGAAGCTTTTTCTTCTTCCGTTCCAGGTGCCCGAAGAAGTTCTTGACCTCACCAAGAAACTTCCCATCTGCCGCAAGAAAGTCACTGTCCAAGAACGAGACCGCAGCATCAGCCACTTGAAGTCCTAAATTCAATCCGCTGGCGCTGAAAAAGTGGCTCGAAATTGCGGCGTCACCGACAACGATTGCGATTTGTTCCCCACTCCTCTTGCCCCATTTGCCGTTGCGAGAAACCAGAGATGCGAATCCGTTGTCGCCTTGATGCTGCAAAGGGATCGGGAAGGCGGTGAAAGATCCGCGTTCCATGATGATGTCGCGAAGGTCCTCCATATCAAAGAACTTGAGGGCCCCCAAAATCCGGTGGCGGACGGCAGAGACGAAAGCGGTTCTAAACGCATCTGAGTTCTGGTCGATTCCATCTAGATGTTGGTATTCCTCATGGGTAATGGCGAGACCGATGTAGAACAGTCCGTCGGACCCAAGAAAACCGCGGTACAGTTGCTGAGGACTCGAAATGCGTTCGGATGATGTGAGTGTCAAAATCTCCTGGCGTCGATTCTCGGGGATGTACTGCGCTTCTACGACAACGGTCGCGCCATATGCGTCTCGTTTTGCGGCTCGCGGGATTGGCCGTGGATAATCGTCGAAAAGGCGGAAACCGTGGGGCGTATTGTGTGGCCACTGTAGGAACCGTTCCCGGCATTGACGGCTCTCTCCGTCGGCACAAACGATCACATCAGACCTACCGAGCATCTCCGCTGACACCTCGGACAAATCCATCATTTTGATGTCATGATTTCCTGTCATTTGCTTCTTCGCCGTGTTCGTGAATTCTACCCGGAAACCGTCCAGAACTTCACGGGCGGTGAAAGTCTGCAAGAAGTCTGATTCTGTGAGGGCACCATCGCTGGAGGCCACCAGATTGTCGCGACGCTGGGTATCGAGGCATTGCGGATACTTGGCTACGTCCGGAGACAAAGTAATACATCCAGCTTCAGGGATATTTTTTTTGACTGGAATCGAACGAAAAGAATCGTCAGTCAACTTGAACCTTTGATTTCCTTCCTACCATGACCGAATAATACCATATCATAAAAGTCAACTTACGTATCGCCCGTGCGGCATCGTGGTTTGCACCCAACACATATTGGCGTTCGAGGTAGGCCGGGTTCTTCTCGATTATCGACACGTTGAATCCCTTCCGGGCCAGCTTGATAGCACTGTACAGGCCAGCAGGGCCAGCACCGACGACTAGTGCACTCGGGGTGTCTTTCTCAGAAAGTGGTTTGATGACCTCATCTTCTGCGGGTGTCGCTCGACGGAGTAAACGATTCTTGTTGACCTTGTGGATAAGTTTGCCAGGGGCTGGGACTGCCGAGATTCCTAAGAGTTCGACCGAGCATAGAAACGCAAGCGCGACGAAGAAGACTTGGCTGAGAGGTCTGAAGGCTCCGAGATCGCGTGCCATTGTCGTTGTTTAGATCTGCGCGCCGGAAAGGCGTCCTTGGTGTTTATGTAGATGATGTCCATAGTCCTGAAGCCGAAACTGGCTGTGTTGTTGGAATACGTTAGCAGGTCCAAATAATTTTTGGTACTGGTGTGTCTCAGATGTGCCTACGAGTACAAGACGCGAATCAAGACCACTAAAACGCCCGTTCCAGCGCCCGTTCTGGTTTTCCAACTCCGACAAGAACTCTTTATGGGAATCAACGACGTTTGAATCTGAAGACCACCCCATCAATCACCCTTGAAACCACCATCACGTTTCAGGTTGCTGGATTCAAACAAGTCAAACAGGTAGATATGAGCACTGATATGAGCATGTGGAACTGATATGGAACGACCAAAAAACAAAGAAAGGGACATTCTCTCTGAAGATATACATACATGAAGACTTCTGCATGACCATCCATATTACTCATGAAGATGGCAAGCGCAAACGACTTAGAGAAATAAATATATTCGAACTGAAATATATGCGTTTGTTGGGGTTATAATAAATAATTGGATGGCTTTCAATAAATACAAAGGGGGAGAGAGAGGGAAGGAAATTGCTCAGGGATTCAGTCCCTGTTCAAATGCTGGGGGTTGGAGTTGATTCAGTTGTCGTGATTACCATGCTCGTGGCAGTCTCAATCGTCTCAAGTGGCAGTGACGGAGTAGAAGTGGTCGGACTCGCTATGGCTTGTGACGAAGTGGAGCCCGTCTGTTGGATTCTCGACCAGGAAAACTCGGCCTGCGGAACGGCGACGCCTGTGGCGGTTGGATCGCGCACCCAAGGGGGAAGCACAGCATAGCTCCTCCATCGCCCTTCATGTGCAATTGTCAATGCTGCGTTATTGATCTGCCACACAATGTCTTCAAGCTTCTCCTTCTTCCGTTCCAGATGTCCGAAAAGGTTCTTGACCTCTCCGACCAGCTTCCTGTTTGGCGCAAGAACGTCCCTGTCCAAGAACGAGACCGCAGCATCAGCCACTTGAAGTCCTAAATTCAACCCGCTGGCGCTGAAGAAGTGGCTTGAAATTGCGGCGTCACCGACAACGATTGCGATTTGTTCCCCGCTCCTCTTGCCCCATTTGCCGTTGCGAGAAACCAGAGATGCGAATCCGTTGTCGCCTTGATGCTGCAGTATGATCGGGAAGGCGGTGAAAGATCCGTGTTCCATGACGATATCGCGAAGGTCCCACATATTGAAGAGGTGAAGGGCACCCAAAATCCGGTGGCGGACGGCAGACACGAAGGCAGCTCTGAACGCATCAGATTTCTGGTCGATTCCATGGAGATGCTGGTATTCTCTGCGGGTAATGGCGAGACCGATGTAGAAGAGCCCGTCGGACCCAAGAAAACCGCGGTACAGTTGCTGAGGACTTCGGAGCCGTTCAGACGATGTGAGTGTCAAAATCTCCTGGCGTCGTTTCTCGGGGATGTACTGCGCTTCTAAGACAACGGTCGCGCCATACGCGTCTGGTTGGTTCCAAGACGGGACTGGTTGTGGATAATCGGCGAAGTGGCGGAAACGGAGGGGCATCTGTTGCGGCCACGGTATGAATGTTTGCCGGCATTGACTGCTGGCTCCGTCGGCACAAACGATCACATCAGCCCTATCGAGCATCTCCGCTGAGACCTCGGACAAATCCAGCATTTTGACGTCGTGATTCCCGGTCATTTGCTTCTTCGCCGTTTCCATGAATTCCATAAGAAAACCTTGCTGAATTTCACGAGTTGTGAAGGCCTGCATAAACTTTGTTTCATCAAGGGCACCGTTGCTTGCGGAGATTAGACTGTCGCGGCGCTGAACGTCGAGGCATTGAGGGTATTTGCCCAAGCTTGGAGGAAAGTTGATGCATCCGGCATTAGGTAGGTTCCTGTTAACTGTCGAACGGAAGTGGAATGAAAACAATCATGTTCTTAGTTCAGGTTCGTACCAAGACTGGACCAAGACCGAGTGGAGTATGTAAACGAAACATCATCCTCCCTCCAAGCGGGCGCCAAAGAAACAATCATAGCCAGACCCAGATGAACTTACTTATAGCACGCCCACCGTTATGCCAGACGGCAACCACCTGCTGGCGTTCCAGATAGCTATTCCTCTTCTCGATCACCGTCACATTGAATCCCTTTTGCGCCAACTTCGCTGCGGTGTAGAGACCGGTAGGACCAGCGCCGACGACTAAAGCACTTGGGTTACCCTTCTCAGGAAGTGGTTTGAGGAATTGCGAACCATCCGACGATTCTTTGGCAGGTTGTGTTCGACCGAATCCAGATTTGAGCTTGTCGATAAACTTGCCCGGGGACGGATATGCCCAGATTCCAAGGAACTCGATGGAGCAGAGAAACGCAAGTCCGACGAAAAGGAGGTGGCAGAGAGATCGGATGGTTCCGCGCGCCATTGTGGTCGAGAAACAAAAACAAACTGGTGTTATGCTGGAGGGTGCAAAATGGCTGAGCGCTATCTCTTTATAATTGTCGCTGGACATGACGACGACCGATTAGATAATTTTACTGGCGGCGATCCCAGTAGCGGCCGAACAACCACGCCGAGAAAAGACGGAGCGACATCGAATAGCGCACATCCGCAACGGCATCCACACATCCACACTTTCTGATCATGGCTTTCCATAACATAAAATTTCCCGTCCTCAACGTCCTGTTCCTCGCTACTTCGGCCATGAGAAAACGTAAAAATCCTGAAAGACATTTTTCATCAGATTTTTGACCCATGGATTTGTCACATAGTGGCATTCAACTTGTCTGCGATTCTGAACTCCGCTCTGGACAACTTTTTTTGGGCGCGGCTGCGCCGCGCTTGTGTTACGGACGGACAGTGTATTGGAGCCGGGACAAGTCCCAGACTGAGTCTCTGTGTGAATCTCAAGCGGCATGTAATATACTTCTTCGGAAGTACATACCACGTCTTTGAACTCATGTTGAACTTGTGTTGGACTTGGTCGGATCGAATTCAACATGTGCTAAGGCGCTTTTCGGTATCTTATACCTTGGATCCAACACTCGATGAGTGCTGCTTAGATAGAGCATCAAAGGTGGAAGAACTTGGAAGACTTACAAAGGACAGACCTTGCAGTGAAGCGAAATGGATTTTGTTTTACGATTTCTCGGTTTCAATTACATAAATAAGAAAATAAATAAGTTGCTTAAATAAATAAATAAATAGAAAGGGCAAAACAAAGCCAGCTCCTATGTCGCTCCTATGTTTAGAATCCTTTCATCATCTGCAGTTTCGCAGAGCGCATGTGGTTACTGAGTCGCATCTCGGTCAAATCAGTTGCATCGCACCCGACCATCCTTTCTGGAGTCGTACTGCAAATGGCCACATTTCCCTTGGTTACATGACGGGGGAACAGCGTATTGCTGGATCCGAGGTTTACCAAATTGCTGATGTTGCCCATTGAAGGTGGGAGGTTGTTGCTGCTTTGGGTTGAACCCACCAGGAGGAATGTATTGCACTGGACGTGACTGCTGTTGCTGCGGGCTACATTTGCTGGGAGGAATGTACTGCTGCTGTGGGTTGAAGGTGTTAGGAGCTGGAGTTGTGATTACGACTCTTGGCGTCGGATTAACGGTGGCGATAGGGGCCACCGTTGCGGAAGCCAAAGGAGAAGAACTGGGAGGGCTGGTTTGTGAGGTGATCGTTGTTGATGGCGCAGAAACCGCTGCAGATGTTGGAACCACGACAGCCGTGCCGGTTGCCGAAGGATTCTTGACCCACGGAGGAAGCGCCATAAGGCTCTTCTGCTTCCCTGCCACAGCTACGTTGGATGCCGCCTCATTGATTTGGGTCACGATGTTTTCAACTATCTTCCTTCGTTTGCCCACGTGCCCAAACAAACTTTTGACCTCCCAAACAAACATGTCCGTCGCCAAGGGTCCGAAGGCCTTGCTGTCCAAGAATGACATCGCGGCGTCAGCAACTTGCATTCCCAAGGTTAACCCGCTGCCACTAAAAAAGTGACTCGAAATTGCAGCATCACCGACAATCACGACGACTTGGTCCCCATTGCTTTCGCCAAAACTTAATGGACGTGGTCGAACGACTGCGAATTTGCTCCTATCTTGATGACGAAGGACGATTGGGAACGCCGTGAAGATTCCGTGTTCAAGAACCGCGTCGCGGAGATCCGACATCTCATAAAAGTCGAGAGCGCCGGAGACTCTGTGCCCGATATTTTTTAGGAAGGCAGCTCTGAATTCCGGAGATTTCTGGTTCAGACCTTCCACGCTTCGGTATTCCTCTTGCGTGATGGCGATACCGATATACAGTTGTCCGTCTGATGCAAGGAATCCGCGATACAAATGCTGGGGCCCTGAAAGCTGCTGCGCAGTTGTTCTGGCAAGGAGTTCCTCGCGCCTGTGTTCGGGGATATACTTGGCTTCGAGGATGAGCGTGCCGCCGTATGCGTCTGGTGCAAGTGGATCCCCTTCCCTGAACCGCTGCGGGGTGTTGTTCGGGATCAGAGTATCACGGCAGGCGCTGTTGGTACCGTCAGCACATACAATCAAGTCAAACTTATCCAGCGTTTCGGGAGAGATGTCCGCAAAGGATGTCGTTTCGAATTTCTCAAAGTTCAAACGACGCAGTTCGCGGGCTTTGAAGAACTCGACGAGGAAACCGAGTTGAATTTGTTTGGTCGTGAAGCTCTGCACGAAGTTGGAAGCATCGAGGTTGCCGTTGCTCTGGGCGATCAGCTCATCACGACGAGAAGTGTCGAGACATTGCGGATACTTGGTGATCGCTGCCGGGAAGTGGATACATCCGTCGCCAGCCAAGTCCCTACTGTTGACTAAAAATGAACGACAGAAAGACATGGAGAAAGGGGGAAAAATGAGAAAATGAGTCAAGTCTGTCATATATCTCCAAAATACAAAGGCCATCAATTGCAAAAGCCCCAAAGCCTCACTCCGACCTCACCCTAAATGCACTGAAATCAACTTACGGATTGCTCGCGCCTCCTCATGCAAAACAGCAACCACCTGCTGCCGTGTCATGTATTCCTCCCTCTTCTCAACTATCTTTACATCGAACCCCTTCTCCGTCAATTTTGCCGCAGTGTATAGACCCACCGGGCCCGCCCCAACCACCATAGCTGTCGGTCTGAATCTGGTTTGCTGAGGATTGATTTCGCCGGCATCCCTCGAGAAGAGTTTGAAAGGAACAGCGGAAATTTCGAGGAATCCGACCGAGTAGAGGATGGATGTTACGAGAACCACAACATGGCTGATGCTGAGGAGCTTAACGCGTCGACTTGCGGCCATTGCGAGACGGCGTCTGAATAGTTACGGGTTCATTCACTAATCCGAATTCGACTCTCCACTGCCAGCTCAGCTGCCTCAATATAACTTGAATATAACTCCAGAAATGTAAATGTATAATAACTTAGGTCGGTGAAATTTTTTTTCCCCAAAAAGGAAAATATGATAATTCCAGGACTCCATCATGGATTTTACTGCCGCAGTAGTATAAACACAACCGAGTTACTTACCAGTTTTTGTGGGCCAAAAAAAATTGCACCTGGTGTAAAAATGTGGTTCTTTTACTGGAAAAGGCAAACTAGTGCCGAAAGCGCTCTGTAAGGTTTGTGCGGAATTTGTGCGGGGTTTGAACTGGCAAGAGGATCAACTGCATCCGTCATTTGACAGAGTTTGGAAAATTCGGCGTATTGCGGGGTTGCGGGGATGCTCTGATTCCGACTTGGGGTCAAAACCCAACTTAAGGCGATTTAATGGTGACCTCACTTGCGCAAGACTCTATTCAAGTAAAATGAAGATCTAAGTTTTAAATAACATCCCGTTCTACAACAAACACACTGAGGGCACATTTCTACATTCATTCCTAACTCTTATATCGGGGGCTCACCTACACTCTGTTAATTCTCCTCATCATTCGTCGATACCGTTCTGCTCCTATTAGCCTCCTCCTCCAAACCACAACGCTCCCGGACACGACAAGGATAGCCACGTTATACGCCTATTCGGGTGGGCATCAGATTGATTTGTGGAATGAGATGAAAACCTGAATATCTTGCGGTATTGTCAAGACCAAACAATCAAAACGGACGAGCTTACCTCAAATATGAAGAATCTCCAACCACCATCATCGTTTGGCTTCAACACTGTCCCCTCTGTATCCCACACACGCATTTGTGATGAAGACTCCAAGGGAGGTTTATCGCACTCTTTCCATGCAGGTGGTTGGTTTGAAGCGTTTCCTTTCTGGATCCCAATGTTATTTGCAGGATCTGTCGCATTTGAAATGGTATCGATGCCGGGACGGCTCACAACTTCAATGCAAGTCAAGGGTTGTTTAAAGCCAGTGCGACACCATGGTACGGTCTCCTGGAAAAGCCGCAAAGTCCCGAAATCAAAAGCGAAAGGAAAAAATAATGTGGGTTAGATTTCCGTTTCATTGCACGAGTCATTGGACCGAACAACGATGCAATTAACTTTTTCAAGGACCCTATTTACCTCTTCCTGCTGAGTACACCTAACGCACGCCCCACTCATTCGGCATCTATACCGTGTGAAGCGCCCACCGCTTTCCCCACCTCCCACGTCGTGACCACTCCGTGGCACATCGTGGAAAAACTCCTCACCAGCTTCCTTGGGACTTTCGACCGCCAGCCCATCTTTCTCGTTCATCGTGCTGCGTTTGTCTATCCGTTTTCCCTCGGATAAAATGTTCGAGGATGGCAACGATGACGAAGGCAACGCAACAGAAGCGGCGTAGACAGTTGGTATCGATGCGAAAGAGAAGCATGCAAATACGAGCAATAATGTGAGTGTGAGCGTCACGCGAAACCAGGGTTTGATAAATTGGTGAGGTTGTCGAAAAGGACGACTGTGACTTCGTATTTGAGCATTAGCGGAATGTGATAATGAGGATTTAATAGCAGGTGAAGTGGATAAGGAAGGGCAACGAGAGCACCGACTCAGATGAGGGATTTTCAAAAAGGGTGTGTGCGGACGTGACCGGTTTTGCTGGATATTGTGACAGGGTATGTGAACGCTCGACATTGTTCGTTTGCGGCGGGAAGCTGTTAAATTGACGGGGGAATACGTCTGCATGGCCCTCAAACATACATTAACATCACCCTCCGCCATCTCTGTTCTCCGTTTCGCCTTCATGAGGTCTCTCTTCTCTCTCTCTGAGGGTGAAGTGGAAGTGAAGTGGAAGTGTTGGGTTGATGTGTGTGACCGTTGGTGCAACAATGGGAACTTTGAGCAAACTTATTGATATAACAGCAAGTGGACTTGCAGTGGACTAAGATATTAGTGGGTAGTAATTAGGCAGGTGATTAGGTAGTCTTCTTTGTCTTCTTTCAGCATTTGTTTATTCTTTGTACATAAGCTACATGTCAAGCTGGGTGTCAAAGACCTCTTGTGCAGAGTCTTCTCTGGCGTCGTGGGTGCATGGTTGGGTGCTTTGTTGTCAGGGCTTCGACTGTGAAGGCGGTCCAACTGGCCCAATCAAGTGGGAGTGCTGCCCTTATAGTTCCACCCGCTTGACTCGCTCCCTTTTTACATACTTTCCCTCCCTCCAATGTGAAAAGGTTTGGAAAAGACGTCCTGCGAAAATATTGTGTGGTCACAGACACAAAAAACATGTAAATAGCCCGCCCAATCCCGACTTCTTCCCTTCAATCCTCTCTTCCCTTCGATCCTCTCCTCCAAAGAGTCGATATGGTATCTCCCAACTCATCCACTTTGCATACTCACAAACAGAAGGCAGACAGAGGACTAAAGAGAAGGAAACTAGTTTTACAAAAAGTAATCCGGTGCAGGCTTCTTGGAAGGGAAACCTCTAGCCTCCTGCGGTGCCGCCTCAAATATCTTGTAATTCCTACTCAGGTGTTCGTCGAGCTCCAATATAGCCGCCACGTTCCCGCATCGATAACAGTAATTAGGTGCCGACCATACCGTGACAACCGTGTCGTTGAACATAAGCTTATATCCCTCCATAACAAGTTGGTGCGCTCGTGCTATAAGTTCGAGGTTGTTCGCGTGAAGGAACTAGAACGGGAAGGGATAAAATCAGCATCATGAAATCCTGCTTTCCAACAATGACATTTGCGACTGACTTACCTCGCCAACAACGTCGCCACCAAAAAGGAACCCTGCCCCTCTCGGACTGAGGGCCCATCCTTCAATCTCATCCGGATCTGACCACAACAAATCGCACATGGCCCCATCATGCGGCACTTCTTGTTTTCTGTCGATGGTTCGGATTTGGTCCAGTGTCTTTACGTAAGGACTCAGACCACCATGCACGCAAAATATCCGATCATCGATGATTGCTGAAAGTGATAGGTAGTCGAAGATCTCGCAGCAATACCTCCAGACGTTGACGGACCCGTATTTGCGGAGGCACTCATCGTAAAAACCGTAAACTTGTGTGATTTGTCGGCTTTCGTGATTTCCACGGATGAGGGTGATGCGATCCGGGTAGCGGACTTTGAGGGCAAGGAGGAGGAGGAAGGTTTCGACACTGTAGAATCCACGATCAACAAAGTCACCCATGAAAAGGTAGTTTGTATCCGGACATTTCCCCCCGACTTTGAAAAGCTCTTTCAGATCGTAAAATTGCCCGTGAATGTCACCGCATATCTAAATACCAGAAACTTGGTTACTTGGGCGGAAACCCGACATTGGAAAGCACATGTAATCAAGCATACCGTAACAGGAGCGTCCACCCTCTGGACGTTGCTCTCCTCCACTAGGATCTCCCTCGCTTTATTGCATAAGTCCTTGACTTCGCTCTCCTTGATTATCTCACACCTTCTCAGCTGCTCGATCTGTCTGATAGCACAAGCAAAGAAAAAAGAATGCAAGACAATTGAATGTCAGACAACAACTCTAGAAGAAATACACTACCCTTTGTTGACGTGGGAATGTTGTCCAGAGGTGCTTGACACAAAGATCGCAGTCAGCTAAATCGTGCCTACCTATCTAGGTCGCTCATTTGCTTGATCACTTCCTAGTAGCTGTTCCGCCTCCTTCCCCTTTACACCCTTCTGAACAGCATACCAAGGACGGGCAGAACCAACGTTACAATAGATGATGGTCGAGATCTGTGTTGTTCTTGCAGTACTGGAGAATGACGAGCGGCCGAAGCGATGCAGGGCGTGGACAAGAAGATTTGCCGTGCGGACCGCGAGACGTGTCGGTCGATCGGAGTCGGAGTCGGAGGTGGTTTGTTGCTCTTTGGCGAGAAGACAGAAGAGTCGGTGGGTGTGGTGTGGTTACACAAGTGAGTACAAAAAGGCGCCATGAAAAGAAACGAATAATCAAATTTCAATGTCCGCTCCTTCCAGGCTTCCTGATCTTCCCCTTGTCCCAACTATTCGGAGTCAAGACTTGAAGACTCGAGGCACATAAGGACGTTTCAACATTCCACAAGGTCCATTCTTAAGTCAAATCTGTTTGCGAGAAGTCAACACTTATTGAGATACACGTTACTCGCCTTGTCTTCTTTTCAAGCGTGGGCAAAGCTTGTTACTTGCTATGTTACAGTTGCATACTTTTCAGTCGTTTAGCATACTTAGCATCACTGCAATCCGTTTGTTAGTGAGTAACTGCGGTGTTGAGAGAGTCGTCAGCGGTGTAAATGTGCTCACTCACTAAGGATTTACAGTAAGCACTGACTTGTGGAGACCTTTTATAATCACCGAGCCGTGGGGTCGGCGATATTTTCGCGGGGGTGGACTTGGTGCGTTTGCCACGGTAACTCCAACCATAGAAGTAGTCACTTCCCCATCAAGTCTCCCAGCTGTTTTGGAATCCTGTGCTACTCTATTGACGCCGCTTCTGCCTGCGTTTGACCCACTCGGTATTTCCCCAACCGATGTTCGCAACAAGTCGATAGAGTTGTCAGTGAATCAGCCATCCACTGACCACGACAAGTCCAAAGGAAATCAACGTATGTTCTTCAAAGATGAAGTTTAGCCTTTTGGCAGAATGCGACGATTCTCTCCCCCCCCTCCTTCCCCAATTTTCGGGCACCTTGCCTTCCACTTGATGCGATTTCGTTTGAAACACACATATGCGAAAGAATGCATCTCACTTCTTTTTTGAAGGCACACCGTCTTGTTGAAAGATGGCGCCATAGTGCTGTTCGAGAAATGATGCCGCATTGCGCCCCAAGTGATCTGATCGGTTTCGTTTTCTTTTCGATTTTGGGCGGATGGCGTGCTAGGACTCACATAGCAACGTAATAACGCCCTCAAATCCCTCGAAAACATATCGATTCTGCCTGAATTCCGTACTCGAAAACCAAGAGAAGTTCCCAACCCGTCTCAAAGAAAGCCAAATGGACGACATTCGTGCATATTTCGAGGCGGGCGACCAACAAGGCTTGACTACCCTTCTAGATGCAAAAAAGCCCGACGAGGTGGAGACTGTCGTCTCGATGTTCCTTTCCAGTCCGACTGAGAGCACAGAATCGGTGGTGAAATGCCTACAAGCTGTGCTCTACGGTATGTCGATCTGCTTCTTTTCGCTTAAGAGCAGGTGATACTATCCGCCCGCTTTTCTGTATTTTCTTTCCTTCCCTCTCACTTCTTTTCTGATATCATTTTTGCTCCGCGCACATCCACATAGGCTCCCCAGCCTTTACGAGCAAGGGTTCAGAGCGCCGCTCAATCGTCCTCAAGTCTAACATCACGTGGTAAATTAGATTTCGTCCCATGATATTCGCCAAAGCGTCCAAGAAAATCCAACTGAGATTCGATGGCTGGTTCTCCATCTATGTCTAGGATGGCGAACCTTGGTCACGACGTGCCTAGTTATATTGACAAGAGAGCCGACGCAGTCGTTGCCTGCCTGCTCAGCGAGGTGGATTGAGAACAATCCTGCTGGTTACTAGAAAACAGGACACACGGCTTAACCTGTATTTTCTCCTCACAACAGCTTGAGACAATACACAGCTCGTCCCTAATCCAATCCGTTCAGAGGATTGCTGAAGCGTTGCGAAAGGACGGAGGAAAAGCCGCGCATGGAAAGCTATTCGACGTGGGTGCAAGATTGCCTTTTATCGTTTCGTTCAGGCTTCCCATCGTCGTCCTTCCCATTTCAACCGAATACGGACATTGATTCGGAGCGATGCTGATCCAGTTTCCCGTCAATTTTTATGTCGAACGAACCCACACACAAAGTTGTTCCCAAAGCTGCTCCAACTTGTCTCCACTCTTGAAACAATCGTCATAAACTCTTCCACCACAACGAGCACCATTTCTGAAACGATGACTGGCAGCCAATGGAAGGACCATATTTTGGATCGATTATGCTCATGTCGGTGGGAACCGCGTCTTATTGTACATCTTGCGGCAATGTTTAGCGAGTGCGTGCTGTCGGGCCCGCAGCTGGCCTTTGTTGTCTCAAAAGTGTTGAGGTGAGGAAAACAATGGCAAGGTGACAATATTTTCCCTGACCGACTCTTGGCGACAAGCTCTGATCCCAAGAATGGGTCTCTGGGCTATTTTCGCACACAGGCAACTCCCCGCTTTACCCCTACCTGAAGTTCCCGCGGTTGTGTACCAACTGTTGCTGCTCGCAAAAAAGGCAAGTCTTAGATACTGAGTTTGCGAATAGGTCGGCCGCATCTCTGAAAATTGTGTTCTAAAAGCGAATGGCATCCCTTCCATGGCTTAAATACACTTCCAAAGGGTTGTAAGCGCGAAATCCTTCATGGCATTTCGCAGCACTTCGAGCAACTTTCGGAAAAGGCGCTCGCGAGCCGCAACCGGAATCGCCGTCGAGACTCTGCCGGAAACGGGGAAGATATGGAAGGAGATGAGAACGAAGAAGAGGGACGGGTTGACGTTTCCGATATAGCTCAGGTCGCCCGGACGGAGGGTACAGTGCTGCTTCACATATGCTTTGGGATCAAGCAGGACCAAGTGAGTTTGAACTTTGTGTGTGCAGCAACGAAACTGGATCCTTCTCTCATTTGCTTCCAAGAAATAAATCCATAAGTTGCCGGTAATCAAAACTTTCTCAGCCTAACTTGCCAACGCTTTCATGTCATAAAGGACCTTGGTAACGAGTTCCTTAAATACGTCAAGGACGGTAAGGGTACGCGCAACCTGAACGGATTCAACATCGCGCTATTACTGGCCCTTGCGCGAATACACCGCTTTGATGATCCGGTTCGTATCCGCGGATTCGAGTGCATCGTAACGAAAGGATGGGGCGCAACGTATTTACAAACACGGTTTGCTCTTTGTTAGGCCCTCGAAGTTCTCAGAACAGCTGCACTCTCGAGCTTCAAGGATTCCGAAAGGATTGCAAAGTCACGATGGATACAAAGTGCGTTATTGCACTACCATGGAATGTTTGTTGATGGGCCTTCTCTCGCAGTGTGCTAGTTTGTGGTCGTGATATTCACCATATTTCCCCTGGCGCCGTCAACATTTGTGGGGCACGTTTCCGCACTTCTAATCAAACAACCCGCACAACAACCTCAAAGATCGCTGCCCCTTTCGCCCTCTCGACCCTTCCACCCTCCTCGCCACTGTGATCGAAAAGACAGCCCACGGTTGCTGGGAGCAGCATGTCGTTCAGAGCTTGGTGCGATTCGGATTCGTGTTGCTAGATGCCGCCGCCGCTACTCAGCATGGTCCCTTGTCGTCGGCGTCATCGGGGTCGACTACTTCTGTCGGCATCGGCGCGGGCTCTGTAAGTTTGGGGGGTGGAGTTGGTGCATGTACACGAGGACCATGGAGAGAACGATCTGCTTCCGTAGACACAGAGGAATTCGGGAGCTTTATCCTGTTAGAAGTGTTTAAGGTTCGTTTTCCCGGTGGTGACGCTGCCTCTCGTTTGCGGTCTTCCCTTACCTCTACCGAAAAGATGCTAGAGAGACTTAGCGGAGGAAAAGCAAAATTCTTCCTTCTGGTTCGAGGATGGATAACTTCCCTTCCGCCTCTCTTCAATACATTTAACTTGTCACGTTGCGTTCAATCTGAAATTTAGCTCCACGAATCTTCCCGCCCACCGATCGTCGACCAGATTCTCGCTCGAGTGGTCTCAAGGTCCAACGCCCTTCCTAACGCGCTCCGGCTTCTTGAGGTTATGATTCGGGAGTGCCCGCATGCCCTCGTGGATCATGTATCAAGGGTGGGTAGGAGCGCAGGAAAATTAAATATCTCCTCCTGCTGTCGTCGTGATTCTGCATACACTCATAAAAAACACTAAACCACTTACCTTGTATTCCCTTTAGGTGAAAGAAACACTAAATTATTTGTCAAGCATGTCACCTAGGATGGCCCGGACACTTTTGAGGTCCCTCTTACCTCTCATACGGTTGAATGAGCCTTTCAGGGACTCTCTCATGCTGACATTAAGGAAGGGAATCTGCTGCAAGTGAGTGCATGGAAAGCTTAAGAGTAAGGCTTTCACCCTCGTGAATTCGATATTTTTTACCCTTACAACTCACCTTTGCTTGATGGTCAACAGGGACGTCGATTCCCGTCAGAATGCTCTGTTCGGGTACCTCGAGCTCATATCCTCCGCCACTGCCAAAAGACCTGCCAACAGGAGGAACAATGCCTCAATGTCTGATGATGACGACGACGTTGGCGCAGGTTCTTCCCAACAATCAAGGCCGCTTTCGCAGAACCGAGGTGATGAGGCACTCATATTTGAGATTTTGGGTAAGTTTCTCAGATGTGAGGCGGGATGGGTTGAATGGTATCGCGTGCTCGAGGCTGCTTTTAGATTGATCTGTTGTTTGGGTTTGCGATAGGTATTCTTCGGAGGTGCTTTACCCAACAGCCTGAGATCAGGGGATCGTTGTACGAAGGCATTGCATGGCTAGTCTCTGAGAACGGCGATGCGATGGCGGCGGCTGCATTTGATTTGGTATACCCTCAGGTAGAAAATTGTGTTTCTTGTTTCCTCAAACGAGCGGTTGCGAGTTGCATCACCGACACGTCGCAACATAAAGCATACGCGTACATTTTGGTTTCGGCTAAGCTAACCCATTTTTTCTGTTCAAGTTCTGCCACTACTTTGAGGAAGACGAATCCCTCAATGCTCCACTCCGTTTGGAGCTTTGTGTTGAGAATGCCCACGGCGGGGAGTGCCGAGTATTGGGTTGGTACTAAAGTTTCTCCCTCATTTCTGTTTGACCATCACTCAACTTCTAATCAACATCAATTGTTTCGTGTGAATTTGTCTATGAACAAAACTGCCACTTGTGTGAACAAAACTGTTTAAATTGAAGAACCCCTTCCGAAACTACTTAAATGCCTCTGCAACATTGTGCGTGTTTTAAAGACCACGGCGTTGCGGTCAGCTATGTCTGAAGAAGGTGAGTCCTTGAGAAGGTGTTTCAGTTCTTGTGGCGCGAAAGGCACAGCCCGCGGGAGTGTTGATTTCCTTGTGGTCGTTTTCTCTCCCTTCTTGATGTTCACCCGATTCTTGTGGATTTGCGGTGCATGTACGTCTGAAAAGATTTGGAATCGGGGCGCGTCGCGGAGTGTGAAGCGAAACTTGACAATGTGAGCACAATCTCGTTTGCCGTCATTCTACTTGCCTTTTCAATGCACTTCGACATCGTGCGTTGACTTGATGGCTAATCTGCATGTGAACTGCTTGGATATGTCATTCAGTTGATGTTTCGACTTGGAAAAGTTGATCTCGAGGACTTTGAGCTTGATAAAAGTGCGGACTTTTCGCAGTCCAGGTATGGTGTGTTCAAATTTACTGAAACCTTAACGGGTCCAAAAATGTTAAAAAAGGAAGTCGAGAATTCTCAGCTTGTTCTGACTCCACTATATTTCCCCGTGATTTTTGATAGCAACGTTGGGCTTCGAAACTCGAGCTTTGCGACGTTGTTGCTTGGATGTTACGAGGTAAATTCTTGGTTTCGAATCCGTTTTGACGAACATTCTTTCGTGATGTTCTCATCTCGTTCGTCCATAATCTTCGCGGAACCTTTGGGCAATCTCCTCATCGCCATCGGCTTTCATGCAAAAATCAAAGGTTCTTCTAGGATACAAGTTCGCAGTGGATATTCATTCACCCGAAGGATGCGAGGCCATTCTGAAACTTTTCAAGAGATATGACACTCTCAATGCGTTGCTGAAAGAGAAAGCAAGCGCGGGCGCGAAAGGTAGGGCGAAGCAACGCAATGGGGGATATCCGTTTGAGATCACACTCTCTTGGAAGAAATGGGAAAACTTTCCCCAGAGAACTAAAGGTCAATACTTCACATTTGCAAAGGACGCGGCCGCAAAGGTGCCTCCTGCCATCCTCCGGAGTCCAACTTGACTTTCTCGTCGTGTGTTGATATGCTCGCCTTTGTGTACGGGATCGACGATGGTGGCAAACCGCTTACTCCAGCGCCGACACAGTTAACACAGCAGCAGGCTAGACGGCAACAGCTTCAAACCCGGCAGTTGCTTCACCAATGTAGACAGATCCTCAAGAACGATGTTGGCTTCGTAAAACATTTGATAACGAGTACCCACACACATCTCAGCCAGGTGGGACGTCAAAACGGGTAGCCTCTTCGCGTTATGAAAGAATTTTGGCTTCTGCTTTGTGGTTCCACTAACACGTCAGCTTTCCATCACGAACTGGGTTGTCGACAAGCGAGAACACGTATCCGAATCGAGGATAACCTTCTCTCATCTTGTAAAGCTCGGCCGGACGTTATTCCACGAGTGCATTCTTGCACGTTGCGATGAGATGAGTGCCAACCAGGAAGCCGGGGCAAAAGAGAACAAGAAGGACAAGGTGGATTACCCCGACAGACTTTATACACAAAATTGAAAAGCGTCCGAACTGTTTTTGCTTTCAGTCACATGGCTCATCAACTTTCTGTGTCTCTGTATACTTACCCCCGGACCGGACGCCATAGAATCGAGCTGTGTTCACCTCAATCACGGAGTGCTTCCTTATGATATTCAAGATCGTCGTGGCCAATGACTTCGGGCTAACGGACGCCGATACTGTTGGCGACGAAGACCTGGGCGATCATCATGATCATCAAATCATGCACTTCGTAAACTCCATCATGGACGGGTCGGCAGGAGCGCAGAAAGTACATTACAAGAAAGCCGTGGAAGCGCTCCAAGACATCGTCGGTGGGTAAAACGTCGAGCCGCTTCCTGTGAAGTACAATCACAATCAAACTGATCAAATCCCGCGTTTCAATATTCCTCTGTCTCAAGTCAAATTTATCTCCGAACGCACGTCACTTTATAAAGAGGCCGTGTGCATCATGGACTGCATCGCCATCCTCTACAAGCATCTTGATACCTCAGACAGAAGCGAAGTCGACGAAAACAACAACGATGAATCGGCCCTTTCTGCAACGGCGATGCTGGCAGATTGGTTGTCTACTTTGGTAAAGGAGCATCACGTAGAGGACTCGGGACTTGCCAAAGGGATAATCGGACTGTTCTTGAACTTGCGGACAAATGACGAAGTGCATTTTGGAGTGGTAGGCAATCGTACTTCACTGAACTTTCAATGCCGAAACAAATTGTTGTCGCTTCATTAATCTAGTATCCTTCTCTAGCTGGCTAGCTTGGCAAACCAACTGCAGCTAGCCTTTGGACAGATCCAGCCGGAGGACGAAGAAGCGGACGATGATACTAACCTCTTGCCATTGATCAACGAAAAAACGTGCGTAAAGGCAATCTATACTCTCGACCCCCATTTTTATCTGTAATGGACTTTCATCCCTGATCCAGCGCAGCGGTCTACACCATCCCAGAACAACCTTGTTCTCACGCTTCGTCCTTTGAACAGTCAGGCATCAATTGTTACCACCGTACTCAACCACCTCACCGATGCCCTCGATGAGACAGAATGGTGCATCAACCAGCTCAGAATCCGCAAACCGACACCAACATCCGCGAAGGGCCAAAAGAACCAGCGGAAGGGTGATGCGGGTCGTGTTGACATTGATGTAGGCATGGTACCAGACAGTCAGCAGATCCAGAACATGGACGTGTTTGAGAACGATGTCTGTGACCGGTTAGCGGGCATCATTGAAGTTTTAGCCGTGCTGGAGACGTGAGTTACCGCTGCGAACAAGACAGTGCATCTGCAATTTGGTGGGATTTTGTTCCGGAACGTGATGAGATAGTGTGGCGATTCACCCTCTTGTATGTGGAAATTCGGCCAGGATGGCACTTCCAGAGACGCTGTCGGAGCATTTGTTCAAGGTCCTTCGTCGAACTTACAAGATACTCGCTCCGTTGACAAAATGGGTATGTGTCTATCTAAGTTGTTGTGTGGTGTATGGTTCTGCTTTCCGTTAGAATGAATGGATATTGGCCATTGTTTTCCTCACCATTTCCTGCTCTCTTTTGTTCTTGGCGCGAAACTTGTGTGTGGCGGAAACAACACGATCGTGATAACCTAGATCTCCACAACTAAAAAAGCAGCTGGTTCGAAGGTGCTCGGCAAGGCATTCGTCCTCGCTATCGAGGCTTCGGCGATAATGACGCGAAACTTGTATAGCCTGTGAGTTATCAAGTGGCCGAAACTTGAGCTCGTCTTCAATGTTTTGTCGTGGTATTGACGTGTCAATCTGGCCTGTTCCCCATCCGTCTCCAGGATGCCTTACATCCAGACCAGAGAAAGCACTGAGGCCGGAGACAAAAAAGGAAAGAAGAAGGGTGGGAAGAGTGGAATAGGCAAGGTCAAAAAGGTGATGAAAATGAACTTTTCTCCAACCCTGCTCTGTTTGTTCGTATGCATCTTGCTCACCCATTTCAACCAACAACTGGGACGACTTTAATGCCTGTATGGTATTTTGGCCCTTTTCTTTGGTTTCTCAGATATCCCGCGAATCGAAACTCATCCCGGACTTGATTTACGTCGTTGAGCAATTTGAGAGGTACATCATCGAATTGTCGAAGAAGACCGATGTGAGTGTAGAGGCACACTTGTTGATCACATTCAATTGCTTGATCTCGTGGATGACTGGGCCGGAGGAAGATTTTGGGTTTTGTCATCGTATGGAAAACGTGTTCTTGACCAACTACTTTCTTTTCTTCTGTCGATTAACTCAACAAACGAATCAGCCCAACCTGATGCGTTTCGTTCGCGTAAGTGTTGTTGGCGTTGAAACTTTTTCTGAGGGCAAAGATGTTCCGATGCCTTTGGTCTGCTAATATTAAACCTGCCACTTTCCACCTCTCATAACGACACCAATATTTTCCAGAGATCAACCACGCGTGACTTCAGAGTGATGCTCAAAAATCTCGAAAGTGAAAGCAGTTCAGAGGAGCAGAAAGACTTGAAGAAGAAAAAGAATAAGGTATGGCCAGCCAAAGTCTCAGATGATCAACGACTTGCGTTTTCAACGTCTCTGACTCTACATTCCAAATTCAATCCGTCCACAGCGCAACGCCGCACAAGAAGAAGAGGAGGAGGAAAACGAAGAAGGCGAAGGCGACGTAGAGGGAGAGGATGACGAAAATGAAGACGAAGACGAAAACGAGGAGAATAGGGAGCCTGCAGAGGGGCAAAGGCAAGGATCTAAGGCTAATACCAGGAAAAGAAGGAAGTCGTGATGACCGGGTCGTCAACGATAAGATATTATCCTATCTCTCGGTCACCCATGTTCTTTTAACTATTTTCATATCCTTGGGGGGGTGGGAGATAATCTTATTGACTTTTTAGTACGAGATCTAGCTGTCTAACGCACTGGAGTAGCCCTCCAAGTGCCTATTACTCTACTTGTATCTTGTGTACATCGATCGTTGACACTGTAACCATTGCCTTATATACAGAAAATGGAGGACGACAAAGGAGGCCGCTTTTCACGTCGAATGTCATGCAGGTTCGTTCAGCGACTGAACAGCCCAATTGGGCGCTTCTTGGTTTTTATCTCGACTTGATCCGCTGCTGCTGTTGCCGCCGTGCCGACACCACCACTACCAATGCGATCAGTAGCCCGATGAGATTTCCCGAAAAAATGCCGATTACAACGGGGATGGGCCATTTCTGTGAAAATAAAGACGGGAAAAGGGGGGGTGTTTGTGAATAGGAAGCGAGAAGCATTTGAGAGAAGGAAGGAATGACAAGGTGAGTTCGGACAACATTCTTTCAACTTACCAGCCAGTCCCGTTGCCAATCCAGCGGTAATAATGCAGCGGATATCCAGGCCCCCGCTATTGACACAACAAGAGGATAATATGCTGTCTTCTCAGCAATGGTGTGAAGACTGTTGGTGACGTGATATTGATGCAGTGAAGGGATTGTAAGAAGAAATGTGGCGGATGGAAGTAGCCTCGGGTGCAATGGTGGAACAGATTGAGGAAAACGCAAAATTACCGCTCGCCAGAGAAAATTCGAAGCCATGCTTCACCGTTGTCCTTTAGTATACAACCCGCCGGAAAAGCCGCCAGAACCCCGAAATATAACGCCGCCAAGAATGTCTTTTCAACAAGGCTGATGTGTTCATGGTCGAGGTCCACAACACATAAGGTTGGTTATTTTCGGCTTTTGTGGTAAGTCATGGATATATCATCACATGAGCCCAACCCAGTGCAACCCGCTGGAGCGGATCTGAACTTACTCGAATGCCGGAGCGCCGAATAACACTAATGCGGTGTGTGCCAAGATGACCCCAATGCACATAGTGAAAAGTCCCCAGATCAGGGTTCGCAAGTACGAGATGCTTGGTGAGCCCGAAGCCTTGCAGATGGAGCCCCATGTATCAGAATCAATATGGACAAGGAAATTTAATCACATTGGCATCGAAACGTAGTGTTTCGGTAGGCATATGTTTAGAAGAACTTTGTCTAAAAGCCTGCCACCACAATAAACACCTCACGACCCAGAGATCCAAGATTATCACATACCCCAGCGACCTTCCCAAGCTTGCCCAGACCCCTCCCCTTTCCCAAAATCGGGCCCTTCCCGGGTATTCGCGACACCCCCAAGTCCCTGTTACTGCTCCCGAACCCGCTTCCGCCGGCAGTTCCATGGTTGTCGTTTCCGAAATCTGCCCAAGCTTTGGAAAAGATGAGAGCGAGCTGCACAGCACATAGATAACCAATTGTGGTGTATAGTGATTCGACCGGGTTTTGGAACAAGTGATTCGACGGGAGGATCCAGAGCGCCAGAGGAGAGGAAATCGTGAGGGCCAGAAGGCCGTGGTGAGGCTGCAACTCTTTCATGGCTAAGTTTCTCAGGTTGCGCAAGGATGGATTTGTGCGACACCACTAATAAAATGCGACTCGTTCTTCGGGCAACTAACTTTTAGTTCGTATTTTGTGTTCTAACATCTAAGGAATGAGATTTCGCAGTGATGAAATGCCTTCCAAACTAAAATGCGTGCGGGCTTTTAAGAATTTTGGGTAAATACAACTTCTTTATTTGCAGTTTGAGCGCATGAAACATATACACATCATATTTATTTTGAAAAGCGGGTTTCGAAGAAAAAGAAGAAATCAAGTGACATAAAGAGGGAGAGGAATGTTTCCTTCACATCATAATCAGCGCAATACTTTTCGGAGACGAAACACAAGAGAGAGGGGGGGAAAGTAAGACGTTAAAACGCCATAATTTCGCTTAAATCGTCGCCGATTCTTCATAATTTCCGCATCGACCCACGAGAACGATATCTGAAAAGCGCGGGTATTAAGATCGCCGCCGCACGCCGCCGCAGTCGGTTCAACAGCGAACTTGTCGGAGATCGAGATCGCGATCGACACGTTGGTAGCAACGATTAGAACGGCGGGAAGTTGGAGTGGTCGTCGTCTTCATAGGTTTCACCATCCGAATCGTTGTGTTTGGTTCCTTCGTCCGCCCAATCCAAGTCTTCACGGAGCTCAACACACTTGAGGCAACGCGCACCTGCAATGCATGTGCGGTTGAAACCAAAGGGAGCCAAGAATGGATTAGAATGGAGATTCGCCGTGCGTGATCAGCTGACCAGCGAAGGCAACGCGCAACCGCAGTGTTTTGAGTTGGAACCGCATGTGCGCGGAAAATGACTCACCATTGTCTTTCGCCGCCATCCGTCGCTGCGCTTTGCTGAAACCACTCAATTCCTGGATGGAGGCAGATAAAGGGTGGTTCATAGGTCATAGCGATGATTTTCAAGGGCGAAGAATGACCAGCTTGATACGTTTCCTCATAGTCAAAATCCAGAGAAGATGCAGGATGGAAACGAATTTGGACCTCACCTTCGTTTTCCCGCAGATAATGCACCGGAGCTCCAGTTTCTGCATGTGCAAGATGTGAGAGGTCAGCGAGAACGAAGGGCGGACGAAGGACGACTACTGGAAGAAGAGAACGCCAAACAGAGACAGCAGAACGTCTCCCTTACCTGCTTAGGTGTACACTTGGAGCCAGTAGTAATTCAGTCACAGTAAAGCGCTTCAGACAAGATCTACGCAACCCTCCAGGAAATTCCCACACTACAAAACTACTAGTTCCTGACAAAACAAGCACCCACGACCGACACACCCTGTCCCTACACATTTATGATACTTACAGACTCGCACGTAGGCTGAAACTTCTTTCCACCCGCAGCTCCCGCGCTCTTCCTCGCAATGCGGTTCAGATTGGCCACCTTCTCCCGCTGTGTAGAGCTGAACATGCTGATCGGTTTCTCTTTTTCGCAACCATAGCACCAAAGGGTGTCGGGGAGATCTCCCTGTGTCGGATTGAAGATGAAAAGGGGAGTACGGAGGGGTGACGTTGGTGGGGGGCTCCAGTAACGGAAGGAAGGACCGTGGGAAAGAAAGGCCACAACTAACCTTGTTCAGCTTCGCCGGTTGTTTGTTGGAACGAGCGGCACCGTTGTTTTGGGTTGGGTATGAGTAGGTGGAGGAGGAGGAGGATCGGAAGCCGCTCCAGGTGGCCATGATGAATTATGAACGAAAACGAGTTCCTTTGGCATAGACTTTTCAAAAACACTTTGGGGACGATGTTGTGTAACACGAGTGTCGGGATTCAAAAAACACTTGCATTATGCATGGCGATGCAAACGATGATTGCAAGGACACCTACTACACAGTGTGGACATCAGACATCAGCAGACGTCTTCCCAGTCCATCCCAGAGTCCATCCCATCTGCGGATGCATCTACGGTCCTTTCTCGTAGAGTCGTTTACTCGTCCCCAATTCGAGAACCTATCTCGCAACTCAACTGTTACCACGAAACGGCAGTTGGAAACGGCAAAAACGGACTCTCATTTCCTTTCAAATCGTGTAAAGGGTATGTAGCTGAGTCTCTTTGACTTCATTTCAAAGAAATAGATCAAGCCAAGACAGTCAGTCTCCATTACCCTTGCTTGGCAAAGTAATGGTGGCAGCTTGTTTGAGTATGGATGGGACAACAAGACGTAGATTCTACTGTTTCAAGGGTTTATGTAAAAGGTCGGCATTTTGCAACCAGTCACCGGATTTTCTGCTTCTATGTCTATTTGCATAATTCCTTTCTGCTCGCCGAAAAGCCGCAAGCCAACCTCGTCCATTGTGTGTCGCTACCGTGGACTTTCGGAATGTCGAGTGCCACTACAACTCACTACCCAAAAAACCCCAACACATCGTAAACACTCCTAAATACTATCTCTGGGACTGGATTCTTAAAAATTATTCGAGGGGAAAGGAGAATTGATGTAGTCGCAAAATGAAAGTCTTGTCGGTGCTCGCCGTCCGGTCTCCAGTGTATCCAGCTTGAGGAGTCCTCAATCCTCAGTCTCCAAGACTTTCCCTTAGTGGTGGCTTGGCTGTGTGCGTAACCCCTCAAAGTGATTGGCAGCGACTCCAAACAACCGCGTCGACTACCGCATCCGGTCTCAGGAACTCTTTTTCAACCAAATAATTATTCACTATGTCCTCCGGCTTTCAACAGCTGGAAATCGCATCCGATAGTACCGCCAACCGAATGCCCCGGTTCGTCGTCCTCCTGCTGGATTTCGTCATGGCTCTTGTGTCAGTTGTCAAGACTTTTATTGCAAAATTCACCCCCCCACCGGTTGTGAAGCTCAACGGACGGAGCTATGTAGTAGTAAAGGAGCTTGGTGAAGGAGGTATATGTTGCTGATGGGGCGATGGTACTTTACTTGCACCTTTGACAACTATTGACAAAAGAAACGAAGACATGGAATGGATGGATTAACTCACCAAGCGGCTCGTATCCCAGGCTTTTCCTTCGTCTACCTGGTCAAACCGGCCAGACCTTCCTCGCCCTCCGGCCGTGCAGAACGATTCGCACTTAAACGCATACGAATCCAACTGCCCGAGCAAGAGGAACGGCTTCGGAACGAAATTGCGTCCCATAAGGCTGTGGACTCGCCGCACGTGCTCAAACTCGTTGATCATCAGACTGTGAAGAAGGGGGATGTCACTGTAGAGGGCCTGTTGTTGCTGCCATTTTATGGTGGGGGGACGGTGAGTTGATGAGTATTGACAAAGGAGTTGGTGTAGGCTGCTTTGCAACTTGTTAGGGAGGCAGATGATTGACGGGATGTCGTGTTAACTGTCTACTTCATGTACAGGTGCAGGATCTGATAGACCGGACACCGATAGGGGACTATATACCTCTTGCAACCATCCTAAGGATAACGATCGATGTGTGCAAGGGGCTCCTGGCATTCCAGTAAGCAGACGGACCTTTAACACTATGATTCATGATATTTACAAAGACCCCCATGCCTGACGACCGTGGTTTTATTATACCTCATTCTAGCGCGCGCGATCCGCCCCTGGCATTCCGCGATCTGAAGGTTAGTTGGGTAGAGGATATTTCATTCATCGTCCTCCACGGATCCGCCTAACGCTATCGAACATCTTCGCCTCCATCAGCCAGCAAACATCCTGCTGGATGAAGACGGTAAGGCCGTGTTAATGGATCTGGGTTCCGTGGCCCCCGCACATGTTCGCATTACATCCCGAAGAGAGGCCATCGCACTTCAGGAACTGTGCGCAGAAACAGTCACCGCGCCATTCAGAGCACCAGAGTTATTCGATCCTCCGTCTGATATATTGATCACTGAGAAAACCGATGTTTGGTAAGTTGGTTTCGGTAGCTGTAGATCGGCGCCGCCATCGTGTTCCATCGTGTTGTGATGCCTGTTGCTAATGTTGACGCCTTTTCGACAGGGCTCTGGGATGCACTACATACGCGATGGCCTACCGAACTTCACCATGTACGTTCATATTCCTTTTTCATCCAACCAGAGTAACACTATCTTCCATCTCGCTTACCACCATAAATTTTCCAAAGAAATGTTTCAATTGATATTAAACTTCTTACCCCGGTTTTCTTGTCCACTCCAGTCGATGGCTCCATGACCGCCGCCGTAGGCGGAAAAGTTCTCTTCCCGTCCAAAGCAGACCCATACGGCCCGCCGTTCCGAGCGTTCATTGAATCGATTCTGCTCACAGACCCACGGCCGCGACCATCCGTGGAGCAGGTGTTGAGGAAGTGTGAAGCGATGCTTATGAGTATTACTTTGGAAGCTGGTGGGGTCTGAGGTGCACAACAAAGATAGGACCGGCTTCAGGTCTTGGAGAGGTCGCCTTCCGTCAAAAGGTATTGGAATGGAGAACTAGCCGATGCGTTCCCCTTTGATGATCCGATACTTAATTTACGGAAGACAGACCAAGGGCCACCGAACGATTGGGCATTCTACTTCTGCCAGAATGACACTTTTTCCGCGGAGGGATGGACCATTTCCAAATTGTATAGCATAATAACAAGTTCTGATGAATGACCAAGATTGTTGATGACGGGAAAATTGCCCGTGAGTGACTCATATGAACATATTCTACAAATGTTGTGGACTCCAAAAACCCACTTTCCAAAAAGGCATGAGGCTCGCCATCTGCGGCAACCATAAAAAAATCAATTATGTACACAGTCCACCATCAAATCTCAGCACCTTCCTCAGTCGCACCTTCCGCCGTTGGCACAGACCGCTTCGGCGGCCTCTTCCGTTGTCGCATCCACTCCTCAAACTCTTTCTTTTTCACCGGATCCACCACCGGCGGCTGACCATTCGGATCATCAATTTCAACGACCCTCCATCGACCATACAAAACTCCCATCTTATGAGCTCCACGAAGGTTTTTGTACCCACAGGTCAGCTCCAGTTCTCTCCACGTCCCATACGAAGCAACGAGGGTTTCAATATCCTCCAGATCATGAATATTGATGATTCTTGATGTTCGGGCTCTTTTTTTCTTGTCTGGGTGGTCAAGTTCTGAGGGCTCGTCATCAGGTGATAATCGTTTGGAGGACTGAGATGAAGATGAAGATGGTGCTGGTGCTGGTGCTGGTGCTGGTGCGATCTGCTGCTGCCGCCGACGTGGTGATTGAGGGGTTGCAGCTGATGATGTACTCGAAGTTCCCGGGATGTTTTCACCACTGCCATATCGTCGACGTCTTGCCGTTGCCATATTTCCTTCAGCATCGATTGACTCACCCCGTTGTTGTGGTTTCCGCATATCTGGGGCTGCTGGTGACTCATGGGC